>MDKH01081843.1:0-97120 GCA_005239495.1 Nicotiana undulata | reverse complement strand
TCGCAGGTATGATTCGCGAGCGGGGGAAGCTTTATGATAATTCGGTATAATGTGTCAGCACCCTAGTCGCAGATCTGATTCGCGAGCGGGGGAAGCTTTATGATAATTCTGTATAAATATACTAGCACTCGAGTCGCAGGTATGATTCGCGAGCGGGGGAAGCTTTATAACCAAACAGTACTTAGATGCCTCCCTTATGACTCAGGCCGGTTGTCTCATTCCTGTGTGCGCATGACTATTTGGTATTGTTTTCATAGATATTGGCTTGACAAATATTTAAGGGAAAGGAAAGTGGACATTGTTATTTATTTTTCAGTAGTTACCTGGATTTCTGTGCTTGATACGCATTTGCTGCTCACTGTCTTACATGCCTACTGTATTTCGTTATATCCTGTCATATATTATACCGTTGGACCTTAGTGAGTGTCAAGTCGACCTCTCGTCACTACTTCTTCGAGATTAGACGGGATACTCACTGGGTACATATTTATTTATGTACTGATGCTGCACTTCTGTACTTAACTGTACAGGTTATGAGGCTGGTGCATCTGGTTATCAGACCGGAGCTAGATATTGACTGTAGCGGACCCGACTTCACGGTGAGCTTCTTCTCCTGGCGATCCTCAAAAAGCACCATGGAGTTTCTTTTGCTTATGTTCCCGTCTATCTTTCAGACAGTGGGATTGTATATTCTATCTTTTGTATATCAAGTTAGTATGCCCGTGATACTCCTGACACTAGTTCTTGGCACACACATAGTATTTGTGTAGATTATGTCCGTACATATATGCATATTTTAGACTCACACCTCATTATGACTGCTTTTGTTTAAAACTGGTTGATTACCCCTAATCGGTTAATAATCTAAGCTTTGTAACTTAGTATATATATTGATATGTTTAAGACAAATGAGAAGGAACCGTAATAGTGTAAATGTTGGCTTGCCTGACCCCGCTGTTGGGCGCCATCACGACCTGAGTTAGGATTTGGGTCGTGACAACATGGTATCAGAGCTCTAGGTTCACTTAAGTGTCACGAGTCACGGGCAGGCCCTGTAGAGGCTTGCGGATCGGTATGGAGACGTTTGTACTTATCGTCAGAAGGCTATAGGGTGTTAGGAAACCTCTCTTTATTCATATTCTATCGTGTAATCGATGATGTACTCAAACTCATTCTTCTATTCTCTCACAGATGGTGAGGACGTGCGCATCCGATGTTCCTGATCCGGGAGATGCCGCTACCCCCGCCGCCCGAGGTCGTGGTACAGGCAGGGGGAGGGCACCGACCCGTGGTAGGGGACGAGGGAGTCCCAAAGCTATCCTAGTTGCACACCCAGGGTACCCTATCATAGAGGAGCAGGACGAGGTGCCTCTAGTAGCTCCTGCTCCAGTGGACTTCATGACGACGCCAGGCTTCCAGGAGGTTATGGGCCATATGATGAGATTCATGGACACCATTTCCCAGGCTGGTTTATTTCCAGCAGATCCTGCCACTTCTCAGGTGGGAGGGGGAGTCTATACCCCTACCACCCAGGCCGCTGGTCAGACAACAGTAGTACATCATACCCCAAGTACACTGCCTATGGGTGGGGTCCAGCCTGTAGCTGCAGCACCTGAGCCTAGATCAGCTGCGGATGGCGATCAATAGAAGATGTTGGACAAATGGACCTGATTGCACCCTCTAATCTTCAGGGGTGAACGGGGCGAGGATGCCCAGGACTTCATTGATAGGTGGAGGGACAAACTGCATAACATGAGGATCCTAGCGTCCCATGGAGTGGATTTCACCACATTTCAATTAGAGGGCAGAGCTCGCAGGTGGTGGTAGTCCTATATACTCAGCAGGCCAGCAGATTCTCCTCCTGTCACTTGGGAGTAGTTCACGCAGATGTTCTTGGACAGATATATTCCACCCTCTGAGAGGGAAGAAATGCGGCGTCAGTTTGAGCAGCTAGAGCAGCGGTAGATGTCAGTAGTGACAGATTATGAGGCCAGATTTTCAGAGCTGTCACGCCATGCACTTATGATACTACCTACAGATGCTAAGAGAGTGCGAAGATTCCTGGCTGGGTTGCATCTAGGTATTAGAGCCACCATGGCCCGAGAGGTTGAGATGGGTACTTCTTATCAGGTCGTGGTAGAGATTGCTCGCAGGATCGAGGGTTATCGGTCGAGGAGCAGGGAGATGGGTCAGCAGGATAAGAGGGCTAGGTTCTCCAAAGATTTCAGGGATGCCCCAGCTAGGAGAAAAGGTCAGTTTGGGGGTGGTCAGCCCAGCAGGCCTTCATATTCAGCACCTCCACTACCTCCACGAGGTGTTACAGTGAGGCCTCAGTTTAGCGCCATACCAGAGCGCTCCTACCGTCCCCCAACTATTCAGAGTTCACCCAGTGGTTACTCCAGTCGCCAGAGATCCTCCAGTTCTTATTTCAGTGCTATGCCAGAGGGTTCACATCGCTCTCCGGCCATTCAGGATTCTCCTTCTTCGGGACAGCAGGATATGCCACCTATGAGATGTTACGAGTGCGGGGATTTAGGCCATGTGAGGAGGGCTTGTCCCAGGTTTCGGGGCAAGATAGTGCAGCAGGGTTATCAGCCTATGAGTTTAGCACCAGCAGTCCGGCCACCTAGAGGTGGAGGACAGGTCGGCAGGGGTCGTCTTAGAGGGGGAGGCCAGTCAGGAGGGGGTTAGTTAGCTCCTGTTCACTCTGGGGGAGCTCAATCTTCAGGTGCTCCAGCTAGAATTTATGCTATTCCGGCCAGATCAGATGCAGTGGCCTCAGACGCCGTGATCACAGGTATTATCTCAGTATGTGGTAGAGAGGCTTCAGTATTATTTGATATCGGATCCACTTGTTCGTATGTTTCGGCCCTATTTCTCATTTTCTAGATGTTCCTCGTGAGTCTTTGGGGTCTCCTATATATGTGTCCACCCCTGTGGGCGATTCTATGGTCGTAGACCGGGTCCATCAGTATTGTGTGATTACTTCTGTGGGTTTGAGACTAGAGCATACCTTTTATTGCTCGACATTGTTGATTTAGAAGTCATTCTAGGCATGGATTGGCTATATCCTTATCATGTCGTACTAGATTGCCATGCCAAGACAGTTACTTTAGCCATGCATGAGTCGCCTAGGCTGGAGTGGAGGGGTTCCTCAGTTAGTGTATCCATCCAGGTCATTTCCTTCATGAAGGCTCGACATATGGTCGAGAAGGGTTGTTTGGCTTACCTTGCTTATGTGCGGGACACCACCGCCGAGTCCCCGACTATTGATTCAGTGCCAGTTGTTCGAGAGTTTGCCGATGTATTTCCTTCAGACCTTCCAGGCATGCCTCCAGATCGAGACATTGATTTCTGCTTTGATTTAGGTCTAGATACTCAGCCTATTTCCATCCCCCCGTGCCGTATGGCTCCTAAGGAGTTGAAGGAGCAGCTTGAAGAGTTTTTGGCTAAGGGGTTCATCAGGCCGAGTGTATTGCCATGGGGTGCTCCAGTTCTATTCGTGAAGAAAAAGGATGGGTCTATGCGGATGTGTATTGATTACCGCCAGTTGAATAAGGTGACCATTAAGAACAAGTATCCTCTGCCGCGCATCGATGATTTGTTTGACCAGTTGCAAGGTGCTCATGCATTTTCTAAGATTAATTTGAGATCGGGTTATCATCAGTTGAAGATTCGGGCCTCAGATGTTCCGAAGACTGCATTTCGTGCCAGATATGGTCATTATGAGTTCCTGGTGATGTCCTTTGGCTTGATTAATACTCCACCAACATTCATGGACTTGATAAATAGGGTGTTCAGGCCATATATTGATTCCTTTGTCATTGTCTTCATTGATGACATCTTGATCTATTCGCGGAGCCTGGGTAAGCATGAGCAGCATTTGAGGGTTGTGCTCTAGACCTTGCGGGAACAGAAGCTATATGCTAAGTTCCCCAAGTGTGAGTTCTGGTTAGATTCCGTGGAATTCTTGGGGCATGTTGTATCCGGAGAGGGTATCAATGTTGATCCTCAGAAGATTGAGGTAGTTCAGAGTTCGCCGCGTTCTACTTCAGCTACAGAGATTAGGAGCTTTTTGGGCCTAACATGCTATTACCGCCCGTGGAGGGGTTCTCTTCTATTACAGTTCCATTGACCAGATTGACTCATAAGTATGCCCCGTTTCCGTGGTCTGACGAGTGTGAGGCGAGCTTTCAGAAGCTCAAGTCAGCATTGACCTCAGCACCAGTTCTGACATTGCCTTCCAGTTCTGGGATGTATACTGTGTATTACGACGCTTCACGCGTTGGGTTGGGATGTGTATTGATGCAGGACAGGAGAGTTATTGCTTATGCTTTGTGCCAGCTGAAGGTTCATGAGAAGAATGACCTTGTGCAGGACTTGGAGTTGGCGGCGATTGTTCATGCTTTGAGGATTTAGAGGCACTACTTGTATGGAGTATCTTGTGAGGTTTATACAGACCACCGCAGTTTGAAGCACTTGTTCAAGCAGAGGGATCTTAATTTGAGGCAGCGCAGGTGGCTTCAGTTGTTGAAGGACTATGATATCACCATTCTTTATCATCCGGGCAAGGAAAATGTGGTAGCAGATGCCTTGAGCAGGAGGGCAGAGTATGGGTAGCTTGGCCTACATTGCAGCTGTGGAGAGACCTCTAGCCTTGGACATTCAGTCCTTGGCTAATCACCTGGTGAGATTAAACCTTTCGGAGCGTCATCGAGTTCTTGCACATTTAGTTGCTCAGTCTTCGCTACTGGGAGAGATTAAGGTTCGGCAGTTCGATAATCCGTGCTTAGCAGAGCTTCGGGAGTCAGTGGTCCATGGTATGGCCAAGGAGGTTACTATGGGCGAGGATGGTGTTCTGAGGCTTCAGGGCCGTTTGTGTGTTCCTAATGTTGATGGCCTGAGGAAGAGGATTCTAGCGGAGGCACACGGTTCTCGATATTCTGTTCATCCAGGTGCGACAAAGATGTATCGTGATTTGAAGCAGCATTACTGGTGGAGGCGGATGAAGAAAGACATTGTGAAGTATGTGGCTAGGTGTATTAATTTCCAGCAAGTTAAGTACGAGCATCAGAGGCCAAGAGGGCTACTTCAGCAGATGCCCATTCCTGAGTGGAAGTGGGAGCGCATCATTATGGACATTGTGGTTGGGTTTCCTCGGACTGTGCGGAAGGTTGATGCGATTTGGGTCATTGTTGGTATATCGACCAAATCGTCGCATTTCATTCCTGTGGCTACTACTTACACTTCTGAGAGGCTAGCCCAGATCTACATTCGGGAGACAGTCAGGTTGCACGGTGTGCCGGTGTCCATTATATCAGATCAAGGTCCTCAGTTCATCTCGCATTGTTGGAGAGCATTGCACAGTGAGATGGGAACTCAGATAGATCTCAGCTCAGCATTTCACCCTCAGATTGATGGCCAGTCGGAGTGTACATTTCAGATATTGGAAGATATGCTCAGGGCTTGTGTGATTGACTTCGGAGGTCAGTGGGACCAGTTCTTGCCTTTGGCCGAGTTTGCGTACAATAATAGTTATTAGTCCAGCATCGAGATGGCTCCATTTGAGGCTTTGTATGGTCGGCGGTGTCGTTCCCCTATCGGGTGGTTTGAGCCTGGCGAGGCCAAGTTATATGGCACTGATCTAGTGAGAGATGCTTTGGAGAGGGTGAAGTTAATTCAGGAGAGGCTCCGCACAGCTCAGTCCAGACAGAAGAGCTACGCGGATCAGAGGGCGCGTGATGTAGCATTTATGGCGGGAGATAAGGTTCTGCTGAAGGTTTCGCCGATGAAGGGCATTATGAGATTTGGGAAGAAGGGCAAGCTGAGCCCAAGATTTATAGATCCTTTTGAGGTGTTGAGGCGAGTCGGAGAGGTTGCTTATGAGCTTGCTTTACCTCCCAATTTATCAGGAGTTCATCCGGTCTTTCACGTATCCATGCTCCAGAGGTATCACACCGACTTCTCTCACGTGGTTGATTTTAGCACTATTCAGTTGGATGAGAAGTTGGGCTACGAGGAGGAGCCAGTTGCTATTATTGATAGGCAAGACCTCCAGTTGAGATCCAAGAGAGTTTCTGCCGTGAAGGTCTAGTAGAAGGGCCAAACAGTTGAGGAGGAAACTTGGGAGTCCGAGGAGGACATGCAAAGCAGATATCCACATCTTTTCAGCACTTCAGGTACGATTCTAGACCCGTTCAAGGACGAATGTTTGTTTAAGAGGGGGAGAATGTAACGACCCGACCGATTGTTTTGCGTATTAGGACCCCGTTACACCAAATGAGACTTCCCATAGCGTCTTCGTGTGATTTATGACTTGCGGGGACGGGTGGTTCGGGATTTGGAAGTGTTTAGAGTGCAATAGGAACACTTGGTTCCTTTAGGGTGGCCTTTTTGGCCAAGTTTGACTTTGGTCAGCAATTTGAGCAAACGACTTCGGAATTGAGTTCCAACAGTTCCATTAGCTTCGTATGATGATTTTGGACTTGGGCGTATGTTCAAAATGGGTTTTCGATGACCCGGGATCATTTCGGCGCCTAATATAGAAACAAGAATTTCCTTAAGTTTGAAATTTAGTTTGGAACGTGATTTTACGTTATCGAGGTCTGAAAGGAATTCTGAGACGGGGAATAGTTCCATTATGTCATTTATGACTTGCTTGCAAAATTTGGTGTCATTCCGAGTAGTATAGGTCGGTCCAGCGCATTGTTATAGAAATCAAGAACTTGAAATTCTTAAGTTTGATTCAATTTGGTTTTGGGGTCGAATTCTTAGTTTCGTCGTTGTTTTTCACATTCCAGAAATTCGAGCGAGTCCGTATCATGAATACAGACTTGCCAGTGCCTTTAGGCGGGGTCCCGAGGGGCTCAGGTGAGTTTCGGACTCCTCGGAGCTAATTCCAAAACACCTGATTTTTCCTATCTGGTTTCCTTCTGTGCGATCACAAGTGAGCTAATGCGATCGCATAGGAGGAATTTGCAGGGGGGAGAAAATGGCCTGTGCGATCGCACAGGTCTGCCGCGTGCGCACTGGGTTGGGCTGTGGCCTGGCCTAGCTGATTTTCTCTCTCTGTGATCGCATCCCCCCCCCCCCCCCCCCCCCCCCCGCGATCGCATTAGCCTAGCCAGCTAGCCTTCCGCGATCGCATTTCCCCCTCCACGGTCGCACAGTGGACATTCAAAAGTCCTGGCCATTTGGCTTGTGCGATTGCACTGCCCCAGCTGCGATCGCACACTAGGGGTAGCTGGGCAGTGTTAGTTTAAACATGGGAATTGCCCATTTCCTCCATTTCTTTCCTCCATTAGAGACCTTGAGAGTTTGGGAAAATTACTCCATGACCTATCTACTGAAGAGGTAAGTTAATTCCACACTAATACTAGTTTAATGCATGAATTACTAGTTAAATTTACTACTGAGTTAGTGGAAAACCAAGATTTGGGTAGTAACTTAGGGTTCTTGAGGAATTTGATGAATTACTCATTTAATGCTATGAATTCAAGTAGAAATCGTATATTAATGATTCTTAGGCTATGGGTGAGGGATTCCTTCGAGAATTTTCGGAATTTGAGCGTGCGGGGCCGGGGTTGAATTTTGGGAATTCTTCAAGAATGTTGAAATTATTGAATAAATAGGATAATTTCCCTACTTTGAACATGAATTGATATACTTGAACAATATTTGGCTAGTTGCGAATCCTCGGGTAGAGTTCGAAGTTTCGGGCGCATCCTTGGTCCGAGAGGTAAATTCGACACGAGGTGAGTCTCCTTTCTAACCTCATAAGAGGGAATTGTCCCCATAGGTGTTCTATACGTTGTGTTTAATTGTTTGGGGGCTACGTGCGTACAAAGTGACGAGAGTTCACACGTAGCGACTATTATGTCATGTCGGGTAGCTTTAGGGCTCACAAGCATGCTTTTATGTGCCTTATGTGTATCTTTAGGCGTACTTTGAGTTGCTTGTTACTCTTGAACTAGCATGAAAATGGTGGAACGTTGCATTCGAATTCCCAGTTAGTTAATCCCTGTCACAAATGTAGTCTCTATTGATCTTATTGATAAATTCGGTATATATATATATATATATGTGTGTGTGTGTGTGTGTGTGTGTGTGTGTGTGTCAGCACCCGAGTCGCAGGTATGATTCGTGAGCGGGGGAAGCTTTACGATAATTCCGTTTAAATATACTAGCACCCGAGTCGCAGGTATGATTCGCGAGCGGGGGAAGCTTTATGATAATTCGATATAATGTGTCAGCACCCGAGTCACAGATCAGATTCATGAGCGGGGGAAGCTTTACGATAATTCCGTTTAAATATACTAGCACCCGAGTCGCAGGTATGATTCGTGAGCGGGGGAAGCTTTACGACCAAACAGTACTTAGATGTCTCCCTTACGACTCATGCCGGTTGTCTCATTCGTGTGTGCGCATGACTATTTTGTACTGTTTTCATGGATATTGGCTTGACAGATTTGAGGGAAAGGAAAGTGGACATTGTTATTTATTTTTCAGTAGTTATCTGGATTTCTATGCTTGATACGCATTTGCTCCTCACTGTCTTACATGCCTACTGTATTTCGTTATATCCTGTCATATATTATACTGTTGGACCTTAGTGAGTGTCAAGTCGACCTCTCGTCACTACTTCTTCGAGATTAGACGGGATACTCACTGGGTACATATTTATTTATGTACTCATGCTGCACTTCTGTACTTAACTGTACAGGTTCTGAGGCTGGTGCATCTGGTTATCAGTTCGGAGCTAGCTATTGACTTTAGCGGACCTTACTTCACGGTGAGCTTTTTCTCCTGGCGATCCTCATGCAGCACCATGGAGTTTCTTTTGCTTATGTTCCCGTCTATTTATTTCAGACAATGTGATTGTATATTCTATATTTTGTATAGCCAGTTAGTATGCCCGTGATACTCGTGGCACTAGTTCCTGGCACACACGTAGTATATGTGTAGATTATGTACGTACATATATGCATATTTTGGACTCACACCTCATTATGACCGCTTTTGTTTAAAACTGGTTGATTACCCCTAATCGGTTAATAATATAAGCTTTGTAACTTAGTATATATATTGATATGTTTAAGGCAAATGAGAAGGAACCGTAGTAGTGTAAATGTTGGCTTGCCTGACGCCACTGTTGGGTGCCATCACGACCTGAGTTAGGATTTTGGGTCGTGACATATTGATTGCAGGACGAAGGTTGTTAGCTTTAATTTTCTAGGATAACCCGTTATTGAATTGAAGGGTGATGTTGCAACACCAAAAGGGAAGTTTATTTCTTACCTTAAGGCCCGAAAGTTGATTTCAACGGGGTGTATTTATCATTTGGTGCGAGTGCATGATGCAGTTGCAAAGCCTCCCACCCTTTGATCCATTTCGATTGTTAATGAATTTTCGGTTGTGTTTCTTGATGAGCTTCCAGGTATCCCTCCTGAGAGAGTGATTGGGTTAGCCATCGAGGTGCCACCCGATACACAACCGGTCTATCTATTTGTACAGGATGGCTCCTGCCGAGATGATGAAATTGGAAGATCATTTAGATAAGCGCTTCATCCAGCCTAGTACTTACCCATGGGGAGCCCCAATGTTATTTGTACATAAGAAATATGGTTTGTTGCAGATGTGCATCGATTATAGAAAGCAGAATAAAGTAACTATTATGAATAAGTACCCAATTTCGAGGTTCAAAGATTTGTTTGCATCAATTGCAAGGCTATACGTTTTATTAAGACCAATCTCACATCCAGATATCACCGGTTGCGGATCAAGGAAGAAGATAATTCGAAGACAGTATTTCAAACTAGAAATGACCGTGATGAGTTTCTCGTTATGTCCTTTTTCCTAACCAATGCACCAAAGGCTTTTATGGATTATGATGAATCGAGTGTTTAAGATCTTCCTGGACATCTTTGTGATTGTGTTCATAGATGATATTCTTGTATATTCAAGGTAAGAAAAGAGCACGCAGAGGGTTTGCAAAATGTTTTACGCATACTGCGAAATCGCAAGTTTTATGCCAAGTTTTCCAAATGCAAGTTCTTGTTGTACTCAGTGGCTTTTCTTGGGAATATAGTAATGAGTGAGAGTATCAAAGTTGATAGTCAAAATATTGAAGCAGTAAATAATTTTCCAAGCCCCGCAACACGTACTGAGGTTCGCAACTTCCTAGGCTTATCCGGTTAGTATTGAAGGTTTGTATAGAACTTCTCATCCATAGTGCTCCATCGACGAAGCTGGCACATAAGGCAGCTAAATTCCAGTGAATTGACAATTGTGAAAAGAGCTTCCAATAGTTTAAGGACAAGCTAACCTCAGCACAAGTTGTAGCGCTTCCTAAAAGACCCAACGACTACGTTATATATTGTGATACCTCTAAAGTGGGATTGGGCAGTTTTCTGATGCAGCACAACAGGGTTATTGCGATATGCTTCAAGACAACTAAGAAAATATGAGCAAAATTACCCGAATCACGATCTAGAATTAGCATCTATCATCTTTGATTTAAAAAAATGGCATCATTATCTGTATGGTATTCATGTTAACATAAGTACAAATCATAAGAGCTTGAAATACATATTTAAGCAAACAGAGTTGAATTTCAGATAGCGGAGAAGTCTTAAATTGTTAACAGACTGTGATGTTGATATTCTATACCACCCGGGAAGGAAAACGTTGTGGCCGACACGCTAAGTCGGAAATCCACGGGTAGTCTACGACACGTGGAAGGTGATAAGTTGGATGTATTCAAGGATTAGCATCAATTAGCTAATTTAAGTGTACGATTGCTTCACGCTAGTAGTGGAGGATCCATAGTTTGAAATGTTGTCAAGTCCTCGCAAGTAGTTGAAGTAAAAGCATGATAATTTGACAATCCAACCTTGGTGAAATAAGAGACTCTCAGAAGACGCCTCTATTCGAGTTATCTGAGGACGGGGTCCTTATATACAATGACCGGTTATGTGTTCCCGATGTTCGGGAACTCCGATAGCAAATCGTGGCATAGATTCACCAATCCTGGTATTCTATTTATCTGAGCTCAACCAAGATGTATCATGATCTTTAATAGCTATACTAGTTGGATAAAATGAAGAGAAACGTTGCCGAATACGTCTCCTAGTGCCCGAATTGCCAACAAGTTAAGGTCGAACACCAGAAATTGAAGGATTGCTTCAAGATATGGAAATTCTTACATGGAAGTGGGAGATGATCAATATGAATTTTGGTAGAGGGTTACCTCAATCACGCCCAAGGTTTGATTCCATATGAGTTATCATGGATCAATTAAGTAAGTCATAACTCTTTCTACTTGTTACGACTACTTTCTCGGTCGAAGATTATGCTAAGTCATATATCAAGGAAAGAGTTCGACTTCGTGGAGTTTTGATTTTTATCATATCGCAAAGAGGTGCCCAGTTTATGGCAAACTTCTAGAGGTCATTCCAAAAACGATTAGGTACCAAAGTGAACCTCAACATAGCTATTCATTGAAAAATAAATGGTTAGGCCGAACACACTACTCGGATGCTCGAGGATATTTTATGAGCCTGTGTTTTGAACTTCAAAGGAAGTTGGGAGGATAATCTACCACTCATCGAATTTTCTTACAACAACAGCTACCATGCTAACATTCAGATTTCACTGTATGAGGCAATATATAGACGAAAGTGCAGATCTCATATAGACTGTGTCTTAAGTTGGTGAAACAAGCTTTAGAAAAGGTTAAAATGATTCAAGGTCATTTATTGACCGCTCAAAGCAGGCTAAAATGTTACTCAGATATCTGACGACAAGATTTGGAGTTCGCTGTGAAAGAGTGGGTATTCTTAAGAGTATTACATATGAAAGACGTGATGAGGTTCGGTAAGAAAGGCAAACTCAGCACCCAACATATCGAACCATATCGAATTAATAAGAAGGTTGGTCGAGTGGCTGATAAGCTTGAGCTGCCCCCGAATAGAAACAGTGCATCCGATATTCCATGTGTCTATGCTTCGAAAGTGCTTGGGAAACCCATCCCGTATTGCCGAAATAGTGCATCCGATATTCCATGTGTCTATGCTTCGAAACCTATCTGACGAAGAAATTCCGGTGGCAATCCTGGATCGTCAAGTGCTTAAGCTACGAACCAAAGTGGTAGCTTTAGTCAAAGTAATTTGAAGGAACCATAATATAGGAGAAATGACTAGGGAAGCTAAAGAAGACATGAAATCTAGGTACCCAAATCTATCCCATGATGTGGGAGGCAACAATGAAGTTACTATGGAGAGCACAACCCAAGATGACTACAAAAAGTTTCAAGGAGTGACTACGATTCAACATTCAAGGATGAATGTTATGAAGGGGGAGTGATGTTACACCTTACACTTTTTCTCACACATAAGGTAAACGGTTGATAAGTCTGGTTTATAGTCGGCCAATTGACCAGTCTTGAATCAACTTTATCCACTCCAAAACATCATAGACCAAATCTGGACCTAACAACCTAGCCTCTCCAGACTCAAACCAACCCATTAGATAACGACACTAACTCCTATATAAGGCTTCATATGGAGCAATCTAGATACTAGGTTGATAGTTGTTGTTGTTAGGAAACTTCATTAATAGTAGAAGTCGATTCCACTAACCTCCAAATTCAATAACAATGGATCTCAAGATATCCTCAATGATATGAATGGTCCGCTTAGATTGCCCATCCGTCAGTGGGTGAAATGCAGTTCTTAACTCCACCCGCGACACCATCTCTCACTGAACAGCTCTCCAAAAGAGCAATGAACTGATTTCCCCCATCCAATATGATAGAAACAACCAAATTATGCAATTAGACAATCTCAATAATGTAGATTTGATCCAACATCTCTCAAGTGTAAGAAGTCACTACCGGAATAAAATGCGCAGATTTGATCAATCTATCCACAATGACCCACAAAACATCAAATCTCCTCAAAGTCCATGGTAATCCTACCACAAAGTCCATAATAATATGCTCCCATGTCCACTTGAAATGCTTCAAAACCACCTGGTTTCTAAAGCTCATACTTGACATGCTGACAATTCAAACATCGCAAAGCTTGTCCAATAATGACCTTCTTTATCCTCCACCACCGACACTGATGCTTCAAAATAACAATATATCTTTGTAGTACCAGGGTTAATAAAATACCTCAAACTATGAGACTCCTCAAGAATCAACTCCCTTAAACCATCCACATTAGGTGTTTCACTCCACACACATAAGTTAAAGAATTAATAAGTATGGGTTGTAGACTTGTTAATTGGCCGGCAACACTAGGGGTCAAAGGGGATTACGCGTGTTCATAAGATGTGCGCTAGCTATCGCATCAAGTGATCTAACCGAGGCAGAGCGACCTATTTTGCGTGTGGATGCGACGGAATTTCCTACACTAAGTATAAGAAACAGTGCGACTCTCCTCTTTTCATGCTAGAAGATATCACCCACTTTAGTTCACCTCGAAAACACTCTCAAACTGCCCTTGAGAGTTCCTACGCTCCTATAACTGAATCAGAGGTGATTCTAGTAGGATTTAGCATGAGAAACTTGAGATCATCACTGTAATACCTGTCTTTTGGTTACACTGGTTCTTGGAGACTTAGTGGAGGTGGAGTTAATCACCAGGAAAGCGTAAGAACTCAACAAGCGTATCTAGTTCTTCCAAAAAGGTATGTGCAACAACTTTCTTTCCTGGTGTGATTTGGTGTAAGCATATCTCTCCGTGAAGGATTTTTGTGTTTTAATATTGGTATGTTCTTAGTCCTTTCAGTAACATTGCTTTTGTTCTCATACGATCTTACTAGTAATATTTCTTTCAAGTTTGATGTCTTTCTATATACTATCCCAAAGTCAGAAAATATAATTTATCCTAAATTTGATCTTAGTATCTCTTGTAATTTACTTTTGCATTGCGCACGCACACACACACACACACACACACACACACACACACATATATATATATATATATATATATATATATATATATATATATATATATATATATATATATATGCATATATTTTATTTTACCGAACCACACTATACGTGGCCGGGTACGACACCTATTGTGCACCCACTGATTAGTTGGGTGTAAGGACCCGTAATGTTTTTAAACAAAAAACAAAACTCGAGACTTCGTGATGCCAAGATTAGATTTAGGTGTTTCTTCATCCTAAGAGGTAAGGCTACATTACCCCAACTCTTAATTCCAAATATAGCCATAACGGGGTACTAGTGTGATACTTCATGGGGATGAAGGATGATTTCATTGCATGCATGTAAGGTAAACAGCTGTAGGGAGGATGTAAAACTAAGATTGGGTGGAAAAACGATTGGATGATTCATAAATGGCTCTAAGAACAGTAATGCACACCTATTGTTTGACAAGATGAACTAGAATTACAACTATTCTTAGAATTTTGAATTCCATTTTGCTATATGATTAGAATAGATTGAAGTTCCTTAAATCGGGATCGCCGAAGAGCCTTAAATAAATATACCATATTCGGGATTTCCCCTCCTATATAAAGGGGACCCCAATCATTTGTAAGATACACAATTCACTGCAATAGAACCTTCTACTCAGATTTCTCATTTACCGTGCTTTAAAATAATTCTTTAGCTTTATTGCTGTTCATTACTGTTCATACCTTACTGCTATTAACTAGACCCGAGACCCCCGATGCTATTAAACTCGAGGTCCTTATTCGTTTGGTAACACTGGTTTAGTATATCCTTTCCTCTCACTTATACTTAATATTTCTTGTATATTTACTAGTGTTAGAATAAATCACATATTTTTAGAACCACAAATCAAATATAATTATTTTCACTATTTTTGAGGTAAACATATGTTGCCTCAAATTCAAATCATTTTCCTTGAAAATAAGCTGAAGACTCCGACAATCACTTTAAACCTAACACGACACACCATAAAAGTAATGCCTCCAATCTTCAGCACATGCATAAATGTTGTTAACTTTAAGTCCTGAAGAGGATAATTCATCTCATGTGGATTCAATTCGTGCGACGCATAGGCAATCACCCTACTGTCCTGCATCAATAAAATTTTGAATTCCATTTTGCTATATGATTAGAATAGATTGAAGTTTCTTAAATCGGGATCGCTTAAGAGCCTTAAAGAAAACTCAATTAAGGTATGTATAGCTAACTTTATTCTTCGTAAAATCGACTCTTTGGTGTCCGAATATTGGGTATGAGTCCCATACTTGATTATACTCGAATTGATTTCCTTAAGTGTGTTGGATTGTAGGCCTCATATTTCCTATTTGTTCTAGATGTTTACCATGTCACCATGTTACTTGAAAATGTGAATTATGATTCTCCATACTCCTCCTCTTGTGTGTGCAGTTCATTATATGTTGGTACTTATCAATATGGAAGATGGTGTTATTTAATGAATAAAAAGGGAAAAAGACTTGAATTGTAAAATGCGTCAAAGTGCCAAGAACTATGTAATAAAGGATGGGAAGAATTTTGAACTGAGTAATTAGTTGAAAATGGTTATGTCCCAAGTGAGATGGCTAAGCCAATCGGGCCAAGATCGGACGCCATGTTGTACACATGGTGGCATTTACTTTGGAAACTTGGATATAAATTATGGATATGGTTATGTCTCACTTTGGATGTCTTAGCCGGTCGGGTCGAGACCAGACTCCGTGTAAAAGACACGGTGGCATTATGATTTGTGGAACTTGGCACTAAAGGATTATTAACCAAAAGATGGAAAGGCGAAATTAAAAACCATATGATCCTTACTTGTGTTTCCTTGTATTTCTGTGTAGCACTCTTTGATTTCTATGACTGCCTTCCTCCTTGTTTACTGTTTATTATATTAAGAGTAGAGTTTGTTTATACATTCTAGTATTATTCGATGGTACTAACGTCCTTTTTGACGGAAGCGCTACATCTTTTAATGGATGTAGGTGGCTTCGTAGCTGATAGCACTGATCGCAATTAGTGATGCCTTCTCTCTCTCCCGGCAGCAGTCTCAATGAGCCCCATTTCTTCTCGGAATCGTGTATAGCATATGTTGTTCTTCTTTAGTATAAGTTATCACATTTTGAGGTATAGCCGGGGCCTTGTTACTGGCATTTTCATGTTTGTCTTTTGTATCCTTAGAGGCTTCGTAGACACTTATGTGGGTCATGTATAGGTGTCGGGGTGGTCGTTGAATCAACTTGTAATTTAACTCTCTTCCGCCAAACTTTGAAACTATATATATATATATATATATATATTTTAACTATGGAAACATGTATATAAGTAAGAACGGACTAGTAACTAATCTATATGCATTTATCTGACCTCCTAGCTTAATAAATGACGCTGCGATCCCTTTTTGGTTTATGATTGAGTCGGGTAGGAAAAGGCTTAGCAGGCTTGCTCGATCGGGTTCACTCGATTGAGCGTCGTTCGCGTTCCCCGAGGTTGGGGGTGACATTGGGTATGTAAAGACATGATGGGAGATATTATCAAGCCCTTGTGTCTCCGGGTACGATGAGGTATGATGTGAGGTTACCGAGCCCTCTTGAGTCATACTATGCCGAGTCATGTTAAGGTATAGTCGAGACCTCCTGAGGCTGGTTACGAGCGATTCCTCTTTGATCCCGAGATAGAGTGATGTGATATGAAATATCAACGAGTTCTTTTGAGACGGGGTACACCGAGTTTTGGTTTGACAAGAAACAATCGAGCTTTCCTAAGGTCGATTATGCTATGACACAATGTAATATAACGTTCCCAAAGAGCGGATGAATGGTAATATATTATAATTAATGTGTGGCTCCTATGAGCGGCTTGAATTTTTTACCAATCTTGCATACATTAATAATTTATGGTTATAGTAGTGCGCGCCCCCGGTGACTCGTCTTCAGTATCTAGGTTAATCTTGTGTATTTCTACCTTTATGTTATGCCTTAAGTTTACACACGTTATTTTTCTTACATACTCAGTACATCTTTCATACTGACGCCCCTTTCTCTGGGCACTATATTAGGGCCCATATGTACACGTAAACTTGGTGATGTCCTTCCCCAGTAGGGTGTTCGCTTCACCTATTGATCGTCAAACTTCACTTCGCCAGAGTAGCTATTCAAAAGTCAATAGGTACCGAACTGCATGTTCTACGTATTTGGGTAGTGTTGAGGGTAACATTCAGATGTATGTAAAGGTTGGTTAGGTTATGCCTTTGTTGGAAATAGTTGTGACGTTGATAATGTTAATGTTTCTTTCGTAGTCGTACACATTTTAAATTCTGATATTACACATGGAGGCCTTGTTGGTCTAGATCCCATGTAAAATGGGTCTAAGTATAGACGTTAGTTCACACGGGCCTTCAGGCAGCTTGTGCTGGTTACACGTCACAAGGTTGGGATCTGACATTAGGGACACAGATCCAAACATGAAATCGTAACACACCATCAACATCAATGACCACCTCCTTAGCTAAACCTCACAACACCATGTCCTTAGGCCATCTCCAACCCTCCTCTTTTCCCCATAATGGGGGCAGTTATTGCCATAATGAAGCTCCAACCCTCCCCTATTTTTGTCCCGAAAATGGGGGATAAATAGTGTTCCACCAAATATGGGGGTACACTATTCTTCTCCCCAATTACTATTCATGCATATTTTATTATTATTATTTTATTATTTAACTCTTTTAATTTATCTCTTTATATATATCTAATTATGTTTAGGTAATATCTTTATAATATTAATTTTAAACCTTAACTTTGGTGTATAATTTTGATAAATTAATTTTCGTTTATTTATTATTTTTATGTAAAATTATAAGTTAATTTTATTAAAAGTTATAATTGTACAAAAAATATATAATCATCTCAAAAATTGAATGGTGCAAATATAAAATATTAGATGTTGCTAAAATTGAAAGGTGCGAATATAAAATATTATATGTTGCTAAAATTGAAAATACATGAAAATTGAAATTCATTAAATTAAAATACATAAAAATTGAAACTATGGTAAATAGCATAATAACTTAGTAGGGAGGTATGTCGTTTCCAGATACACCAAAATCATTATAGTATTGAGTGAATGAGGCCGAGGATTGTTGTGGTTGTGACTTGTGAGTGTGGATAAAAAAATTGAAAATGAAAGATAACAATATAATATAGAAGAGAGAGAAAAATATAAAAAAGAATATTCTCTTTTGGGAGAAAAAATGGGGGAATGGTTGGAGTAAGTTGTCCCCAAAATGGGGGTAAAGGTTGGAGATGGCCTTAAGGACAAACAAATGGGGATAATCTTACAGACGGTCCTTAATGCGCTCAAACAACGACAACTGTGAACTAACATGAGGAAGAACTCTTCTAGGCTTGAAAAAAACCAATCTCACAAATTTATTGTGCAAAGCCTGAACATCCATAACCAAAGGCCTCATACATGCAGGAATAAAAGCCAGACTCCCCGTACTCTTTGCCTTCCTACTCAAAGCATCTTCTACCACATTACCCTAAACCTGATGATTCTAGATAGTGATATCATAATTCTTCAACAACTCCAACCAACTCCCCCGTGTACGGTCGAAATTAGGAGGCCCGATTTTGAAGTACCTTATTACCTCAAGCTCGGGTTCGTCCCATTGGATGCGAGGGTCGAGCCCGACTCGAAGACGCACACCTCGAAGACGCACACCTCGAAGCAGCAAAATCGGAAACTCGGCACGGCCTACCTTGAAGACAGTATAATTTCGATGACACTCAAGAAAGAGTGGGAATCTCTCAAGGACACGTGGTTCAAGGCATAAATTGTGAGATAAGATTTGTACAAAATAGTACAAATCCGTACTAGGCCGTTATACAGCTGTACCATTAATATTCTTTGTCATAATTAGAAATGTACCATATTAGGGTTTTTCCCTCTTATATAAAGGGGACCCCAATCATTTGTAAGATACACAATTCACTGCAATAGAACCTTCTAGTAAGCTTTTCTCGTTTACCGTGCTTTAAAATAATTCTTTAGCTTTATTGCTCTTCATTTACTGTTCATACCTTACTGCTATTAACTAGCCCCGAGACCCCCAAGGCTAATAATCTTAAGGTCCTTATTCTTTTGGTAACACTGGTTTAGTATATCGTTTCCTCTCACTTATACTTAATATTTCTTGTCTATTTACTAGTATTAGAATAAATCACATATTTTTAGAACCACAAATCAAATATAATTGTTACCACTATTTTTGAGGTATACATCTACTGCCTCAAACTCAAATCATTTTGCTTGAAAAAAAAACTGAAGACTCTGACAATCATTTTAAACCTAACACGACACACCATAAAAGTAATGCCTCCAGTCTTGAGCACATGCATAAAAGTTGTTAACTCCAAGTCTTGAATAGGATAATTCTTCTCATGTGGATTCAATTGGTGCGACGCATAGGCAATCACCCTACCATCCTGCATCAATAAACAACTAAGTCTAGACCATACAACATCATAATAGACACTATACATCCCTGATCCTGAGGGAAATACCTAAACTACAGTCGTAGTCAAAGCAGTCTTGAGCTTCTAAAAGCTCTCCTCATACTCGTCAGAGCATCTTAGCAGAGCGCCCTTCTAAGTCAACTTGGTCAATGTATCTGTAATATAGAAAATCCCTCAACAAAGAGACGATAGTAGCTTGCGGAACGCAAGAAACTCCTTCTCTATAGGTGTAGGGGGTCTAGGACAACCCTAAATCACCTCAATCTTCTTCGGATCTACCTTGATACTATCACTATACACCGTGTGCCCCAATAACGCCAATTATTCTAACCAAAACACACATTTAGAAAACTTAGCATACAACTTCGTCCCTCTCCGAATCTGAGGCACAATCCTCAAATGGTGCTCGTGCTCCTCAGCAACACGAAAATATACCAAGATATCATAATAGTTATTGGGCGTTAGTCAACTGAAGGACATCGCCTATAACGCACAATGTTCATAACAAGTCCTAAAATTGTCTTAGTGATATTCGAAGCCCAGTTTTCAATGTTGATAACCCGATCCCTAATCAATCTTTGATAACACCCTTTCATCTTCAAGCTGGTCAAATATAGTGACCTTTTTTAATTTTTTGTAATCAGTGCATATCTTCATAGAACCATCATTTTTTACAAAAATTACCGGTGAACGCTAAAGAGAAACACTCGATCTAATGAATCCCTTATTTAACAACTTCTGCAATTACACCCTCCACTCTTTCAACTTACATCAAGCCATACGGTATGGTGGAATAGGTATTAGCTAAGTACCCGACACCAAAATAATGCCAAAATTAATATCCTATTAGTCGAATACCTCATAGGTCTACATAAAACACATATGGAAACTCCCTCAGAACAAAAACCAAATCAATAGTAAGACTATTCGCACTGGTATCCCTACGAAAGTCCAGATACGCCAAACATCGCTTCTCAACAATCTACCGACCCTTCGAATATGACCTCACTATACAAAGGGTATGACCAAGAAAAACCCTCCATTCAACCCCTGGTATCCTAGGCATAGCCAACGTCATAGTCTTTGCATGAAATTCAAGAATAACATGGTACATAGATAGACAATCCATACCAAAAATCACATCAAAATCTACCATATTAAGCAACAAAAGATCAACCCTAGTCTCATAAATCGCAACAGTAACCACACAAGATTGACATACACGGTCTACCACAATAAAATCACTAGCATGCACAAATATCAAAATATACGAGTAAAATGAGAACCATAAGGCATATCCAAATAGGAAGAAAAATACGACGAAACATATGAATAATTAAACCACGGAGCAGCCAATAGAGAAGCATCTCTATGACAGACTATGATCATACCTTTTATCACAACATCAGAGGACAATGCCTTGGGTCTACCCAGAATAGAATAACAATAGTCTTAATAGCCACTGGTCGAATCTCCACCGGCCTAATCCCCTAATCTAAGACGACCTCTAGTTCATGTCCTGTAATAACCCGGCAAGCCATCTTTTGTATTTGAATCCTTTTTCCCTATTTGATGCTTCTTGTATGTGTGGTTGTTATGACTTATGAGAATGGTTAGTTTTGTTCCGGGAAGGTTTCAATATGATTTGTAATAGTTAATTCTGTTTGTTGGAAGCTTAAGTTCTAAGAGTTGATCAAGGTTAGACTTTTGTATAAATGATATCACACTCGTATTCTGATGGGTTATAATGGTGAATCCAGACTTAAGGTGCATGTCTGAATTTGTATATGGAGATTCCTAAAAGGATGTAGCTTCATTTGACGAAAGTTGACAATTTGAATGTTTGAAAAATTCATAAGTTTGACCGTAGGTTGACTTTGAGTCCATCTGCTCTGGATAATAATTTGGGATATGGAATAGGTTTATTGTTTCATTTGGGACTTGTGTGCAATGCTTAGTTTCATTTCGAGTTGGTTAGGTATGAATCAGATTCTTGGTTGTGAATATTTTATGTTCTTGATGTTGAAGAATTTCAGTATGTGCTTTGGTGTCAGATTCGTGGTTATAGTTGTTATTTTGATATATTTAGCCTCCAGACTAGTTCATATATGTTTATATATTTGTATGAAAATTTGGTGAGGGGTCCAAGGGGTTCAGGTGTGGTTCATTGGTTTAGAATTGGTTTTGGGAAGTTGATGATTTTATGGTGTTGTAGACCTTGCATTTACGATGGTGTTTGCTATTGCAAAGGTCTACATTTGTAGAGTCTTCATCAAATTCATGATAATGGGCTGCAAAGACTATTTTCACATTTGTGAAGCTTGTGTCACAATTGGGATCCGCATTTGCAAAGAGAGTATTGCATTTGCGATGCATGATCGCATTTGCGGCATTATTGGACGCATTTTCGATGACTCCCACGCATTTTCGGGCCTCACATTTTCCAAACCTCTTTGCATTTGCGACTTCTACTACTGGTTTTTAGGAAGAAATTTCAAGACTTAGACCCATATCTCATATGTTTAACCCTAGACTTTAATAGGGGTGATTCTTGAAGAGGATATTCACACAAGGATTTGGGGTAAGTGACTTCTACAAATTTTTAATATTATTTCAAGAATCTACATGATTTATTAACACCCACTATATGGAAATTTGAACGAAAATTAACTGCTTTTCCTACAATCCAAGAAAATAAAAATTTTGGGTTTTGAGCTATAATTTGGACTTTGTGTTTGAATCTAATCACATATTTGGACTCGTGGGCTTATGCGTAGTTGGGATGTACCCTTGACTCGGGTTTTGACCATGTGGGTCCGGGGTTGATTTTGTTGACTTTTTAGAAATTGAGTAAAGATTGGAACTTTATTGTTTGAATTGATTCCTATAGTAATTTTGATATTATTGAGTTGTTTCTTGGCTTGTTTTGAGCCGTACATAGGTGATATTTGAGGGAAAGGCTATTTTTTTGGTTGATTTCGTAACGACCCAGCCGATAGTTTTGCGTATTAGGATCTCGTTCCCTTAGATGAAACCTTCCTTAGCGGCTATTCATGCTTTATGACTTGCGGGAGCGGGTGGTTCGAGATTTGGGAATGATTTGAGTGGTTTAGGAACACTTGGTTCCTTAAGGTTGGCCTATTTGGCTAAGTTTGACTTCGGTCAACATTTGAGCAAACGACCTCGGAATCGAGTTCTGACAACTCAGTAGCTCCGTATTATGATTGTGGACTTGGGCGTATGTTCGGCTCGGGTTTTCGATGAAGCGAGAGCATTTCAGCGCCCGAAATGGAAATCAGGATTTCCTTATGTTTAAAAATTGGGTTGGGACGTGATTTTATGCTATCGAGGTCCGAACAGATTTTCGGGACCGGGAATAGTTCCGTATAGTCATTTATGACTTGTCTACAAAATTTGAAGTCAATCTGAGTTGTATAGGTCAGTTCGGCGTATCATTATAGGAATTCTAGAACTTGGAAGTCTTAAGTTATGAATTCAGGGGTTTTGGGATGTGATTTTGAGTTTTAGAGATGTTTTGAGTGTTCCGAGGGCTCGAGCAAGTCCGTTTTCTGATTTAGGACTTGTTGGTATATATATACGGGGGATCGGGTGGGCCCAGGTGCCTTCCGGACACCACACGAGGCCTAAAACCATCCAAAACAACTGTTGGTGCACTGTTGCTGGTGTGACCACAAGTGCGGTTACCCAGCCGTAGATGTGGGACCGCTCCTGCAGTCCCAGCCTCGCAGGTGAGAAAACCAAGGTGTCCCCCTTTTTCCGCAGGTGCAGAACTTCTTCCGCATGAGTGGTTCCGCTGGTGCGGAAACCCCTCCACAGGTGCGACCCTAACCACTTTGCCCAATTTTTGCAGGTGCGAGCCCCAGGCCGCAGGCGCGGGACCGTAGGTGCGGAAGTCGCTGTAGCCAGTAATATATAAGTTCCAAACTCGGGTTCTTCTTCATTTTTCACATTCAAAACTCCATTAAAGGGCTTAGGAGCTTGGGAAAACCTGTCCGCGATCAGTTCTAGTAGAGGTAAGTTATTCCACTCCATTTTCTAGTTTAATTCACGAATTTGCCAAGGGAATTAGCTACAAATTAGAAAATTAGGGTTTAGGGTAGTAAATTGGGACTTTTGAGAATTTGGTGAATTATCCATTTTTGTTATTAATTCATGTATAAATCACATAATCATGATCCTTAAGCTTCAGGTAATGGGTTCCTTCAAGAATTTTTGAAATCCGAACGTGTGGGCCCGGGGTCGAATTTCCGAAAACCTTCAAGTATGCTAAATTTTGGAATTTCTTGTTAATTCTCCTTCTTTGGACTGAAATTGATTCAGTTATACCATGTTTGGCTAGTTGTGGGCCGTCGAGAGTAGATATCGGAGATTCGGGCGCATCCTTGATCCGAGGGGTGATATCGTCACGAGGTGAGTCTCCTTTCTAACCTTGTAAGAGCGAAATTGTCCCCATAGGTGTTCTATGTATTGTATGTTTGTATTTGGGGGCTACGTGCGTACCTTGTGACGAGAGTCCGTACGTAGCGACTACTATTGTTATGTCCGGGTAGTGTAGGACCACAGCATGCCATGTATTCTGCCTTAAATTGAAGTATATGCTTAAATTCATGCTTGATATACCACTGTCTCCCTGAGATTTCATTTACTTAATAATTGTGAAGGATTGTGATGAATTGAACTTTACATTTGTGTGTGCATGATAGCCGCCTCGTAATTTACATTCCGCGAGTGGCATATGGTTTCCTTCACTCTTACAGGAGTGGGCCGTGCGCCACAGCGGATTTATAGTGCACTTACGGTACGGGCCGGTCGATATCCGGCAGTGCACAGGGATTTATTTAAGAATGCACTTATGGTACGGGCCAGTCGATCCTCGGCAGTGCATGGACGAAGTTACATTATGATAATGTGTGATTACATTGATAGACGCACTTATGGAACGGTCCGGTCGATCCCCGGCTGTGCGTAGTTTGACCCTTGCAAAGCATGCACTCATGGTATGGGTCGGTCGATTCCCGGCAGTGCATAGCTCTTCTTGATATAAATACATTATAAGCATGCACTCATGGTACGGGCCGGTCGATCCCCGACAGTGCATAGCTATTATTCCTCCTGACTCTAGCCGGTTGCTTTACACTTATGTGCGCATGACTGTTCGGTGCTGAATTCCTGAATTATGATGTGACAGGTGGATGGGAAAAGAGATAGGGAGGTTGATACTGCTTTCGATATTTATTTGGAAACTCTGTATTCTCTTTACAATTGCGGTGCATTGTTTACATGTCTACTATTTTCCTTACATCCTGCTTTACATTATTACTGTCGGACTTTAGTGAGTATCGAGTCGACCTCTCGTCACTACTTCTTCAAGATTAGACGGGATACTCACTGGGTACATACTTATATATGTACTCATGCTGCACTTTCTTTTCTTCTGTACTTGACTGTACATGTCTGGAGGCTGGTATTTTGGATTATCAGGCCGGGGCTAGGTATTGACTGACTGACTATACTTCACGCTGAGCTGCTCCTCTTGGCGACTTCCTGGAAGCACCCTGGAGTTTTCTTTTGTCATATTCTCTGTCTATTTCATTCAGACTGAGACTCTGTATATATTTTAGTCATTGTATATTTAGTAGTTGCCCGTTACACTAGTGACACTAGTTCCTGGCACACACGTGGTGTATATTTTGAGTTGTTGGATGTACATATGTTATGGGACATGCCTATTGGTTGATTTTACGCACTTATAGTTTTATCTCATATCACCCGCCATTATTATGATTATATCTGTTTAAAATTGGTTAAAAGATGAAATTTGCGTAACTGGGAATGGTAACACTTAGTGTTTCTATATTGGCTGGCCTAACCTCGCTGTTGGGCGCCATCACGACCTGAATCGAGATTTGGGTCGTGACAACCTGGTATCAGAGCCTTAGGTTCACGTAGTCTCATGAGTCACGGGCAGACCCAGTAGAGTCTTGCGGATCGGTACGGAGACGTCTGTACTTATTTTCAGGAGGCTATAAGGTGTTAGGAAACTCCTTATTGATTCATATCCTATCGTGCAACCGATGATGTACTCAAATTTGATCTTCTACTCTCTCACAGATGGTAAGGACGCGTGCTTCACATATTTCTGATCCAGGGAAGGCTGCTACCCCCGCCGCTTGAGGCCGTGGTATGGGCAGGGGTAGGGCTCCTGTTCGTGGTAGGGGGCGAGGGCGTCCCAGAGCTGTACCGGTTGAACTGATTGAGGATCCTTATATTGAGGAGCAGGATGAGCTGCCTCTAGTAGCTCCAGCACCAGCTGATTTTATGACGGCGCCGGGCTTCCAGAAGGTCATGGGCCGTATGTTGAGATTTATGGATACCATGTCGTAGGCGGGTATACTTCCATCAGATCTTGCTACTTCTCAGGCAGGAGGGAAAGTACGGACCCCTACCGCTCAGGCTACGGGACCGGCAACAGTAGCACATCGTACTCTAGATACACCACCCGTGACTTGGGTTCAGCCTGGGGTGGCAGTACCAGAGCTCAGGCCAGTTGCAGAGGGGGACCAGTAGAAGATGCTTGATAGATTGACCCGACTTTGCCCGCCGACCTTCGAGGGTGAGCGGGGTGAGGATGCACATGATTTTATTGACCGGTGTAGGGACAGACTGCACAATATGAGGATATTAGAGTAACATGGGGTAGACTTCACCATATTTCAGCTCGAGGGTAGAGCTCGCCCTTGGTGGTCGTCATATGTTCTTAGTAGGCCAGCGGATTCTCCTCCTATCACTTGGGGTCAGTTCACTCAGCTATTCTTGGATAAGTACATTCCGCCGTCTGAGAAGGAGGAGCTTCGGGGCCTGTTTGAGAGGTTGGAGCAGGGATAAATGTTTGTGACGGATTATGAGGCAAGGTTTTCAGAGCTATCTCGCCATGCTCTCATGGTATTGCCTACTGATGCAGAGAGAGTCTGACGGTTCGTGGCAGGCTTACATCCAGGCATGAGGACCTCCATGGCCAAAGAGGTTGATATGGGTACCCCCTACCAGCTTGTAGTCGAGAAAGCTTGGGGGATTGAGGGTAACCGTGCGAGGAGTAGGGAGCAGGGTCAGCAGGACAAGAGGGCCAGGTTCGCAGGTGACTTCAGGGGTGCTCCAGCCAGGGGCAGAGGTCAGTTCGGAGGTAGTCAGTTCAGCAGGCCTTCCTATTCAACACCTCCACTAACTCCTAGGGTTGTTCCAGCCAGGCCTCAGTTTAGCTCCATGCCAGAGCGCTCTTATCATCCTCCAGCTATCCAGAGTGCACCCAGCGGTTACTCCAGCCGTCAGAGATCCTCCGGTTCCTATTTCAGTGTCATGCCAGATGATTCTTACCGCCTTTCGGCTATTCAGTGATCTTCTTCTTCTTCCAGACAGCAGGCTACGATGCCTAGAGGTTGTTTCGAGTGTGGGGAGCTGGGCCACATGATCAGGCAGTGTCCCAGATATCGAGGCAAGGCCGTGCAGCAGAGTCACCAGCCTATAATTTCAGCGCCTGCAGCACGACCACCTAGGGGTGGGGGTCAGGTTGGCAGGGGCTGTCCTAGAGAGGGAGGCCAGTCAAGAGGGGGTCAGTTAGCTCCAGCTTGTTTTGGGGGAGCTTAGTCATCGGGTGCTTCAGCCAGATTCTATGCTATTCCGGCTAGATCAAACGCAGTGGCCTCAGACGCCGTGATTACATGTATCATCTTAGTATGTGGTAGAGAGGCTTCAGTTCTATTCGATCCAGGATCCACCTATTCATATGTTTCAGATTTTTTTGCTCATTTCCTAGATGTTCCTCGTGAGTCTTTGGGTTCTCCCTTGTATGTGTCCACTCCTGTGGGCGACTCCGTAGTGGTAGACCGGGTCTACCGATCTTGTGTGATTGCTTTCTGTGGGCTTGAGACTAGAGCCGACCTGTTATTGCTTGATATAGTTGATTTCGAGGTTATTTTGGGCATGTCTTGGCTATATCCTTATCATGTTGTACTGGATTTCCATTAGCCATGCTTGAGTCGACGAGGTTAGAGTGGAGGGGTTCTTCAGTTAGTGCCTTCAGCCGAGTCATTTCCTTCATGAAAGCTTGGCATATGGTCGAGAATGGGTGTTTAGCCTACTTAGCTTATGTGCGGGACACCACCACCGAGTCTCCTACCATCGATTCAGTGCCTGTCGTTCGAGAGTTTCCGGATGTGTTTCTTTCAGACCTTCCAGGCATGCCTCCAGACCGAGATATAGATTTCTGCATTTATTTGACTCCAGATACCCAGCCTATTTCTAATCCCTCGTATCGTATGGCACCTAAGGAGCTAAAGGAGTTGAAGGAGCAGCTTGAAGAGTATTTGTCCAAGGGGTTTATCAGGCCGAGTGTGTCGCCGTGGGGTGCTCCAGTCTTATTTGTAAAGAAGAAGGATGGGTCCATGCGGATGTGCATTGATTACCGCCAGCTGAATAAAGTGACAATCAAGAACAAGTATCCCCTGTCGCGCATTAATGATTTGTTTGACCAGTTGCAGGGGGCTCGAGTGTTTTCTAAGATAGATCTGAGATCGGGTTATCACCAGCTGAAGATTCGGGTTTCTGATGTTCTGAAGACAACTTTTGGCACCAGATATGGCCATTATGAGTTTCTAGTGATGTTCTTTGGCTTGACTAATGCCCCCGCAACATTTATGGACTTGATGAATAGGGTATTCAGGCTGTATATCGACTCCTTCGTTATTGTTTTCATTGATGATATATTGATCTACTCATGGAGCTTGGTTGAGCACGAGCAGCATTTGAGAGTTGTGCTCCAGACCTTGCGAGAACAGAGGCTATATGCTAAGTTCTCCAAGTGCGAGTTCTGATTGGAGTATGTTGTATTTTTGGGACACGTGGTGTCCGGAGAGGGTATCAAGGTTGATCCGTAGAAGATTGAGGCAGTTAAGAGTTGGTCACGTCCCACTTCAGCTTCAGAAATCAGGATTTTTCTGGGTTTAATAGGTTATTACCGTCGATTTGTGGAGGGATTCTCTTCTATTGCCGCTCCATTGACTGTATTGACTCAGAAGAATGCCTCGTTTTGATGGTCTGATGATTGTTAGGTGAGCTTCCAGAAGCTCAAGTCAGCATTGATGTCAGCACCAGTTCTTTCATTGCCTTCTGAGTCAGGGGTGTATACTGTATATTGTGATGCCTCACGCATTGGGTTGGGATGTGTGTTGATGCAGGATGACAGGGTTATTGCTTATGCTTCGCGCCAGCTGAAGGTTCATGAAAAGAATTACGCTGTGCACGACTTGGAGTTGGCGGCGATAGTTCATGCTTTGAAGACATGGCGGCATTATTTTTATAGGGTATCTTGTGAGGTCTATACTGACCATCGCAGCCTGCAGTACTTGCTTAAATATAGGGACCTTAATTTGAGGCAGCGGAGATGACTTGAGTGTTTAAAGGACTATGATCTCACTATTCTGTATCACCAAGGCAAGGCGAATGTAGTAGCAGATGCTTTGAGCAGGCGAGCAGTGAGTATGGGTAGTTTGGCCTACATTGCAGCGGAGGAGAGACCTTTAGCCTTGGACATTCAGTCCTTGGCCAATCGCCTGGTGAGATTGGACCTTTCAGAGCCTCGTCAAAATCTGGCTCATGTGGTTGCTCAGTCTTCATTATTGGGAGAGATTAAGGCTCGACAGTTTGATGATCCACATCTCGCAGAGCTTTGGGATATAGTGGTCCAAGGCATGTACAAGGAGGTTACCTTAGGCGAGGATGGTGTTCTGAGACTTCAGGGCCGATTGTGTGTTCCTGATGCTGATGGCCTGAGGGAGAAGATTCTAGCAGAGGCGCACAACTCTCGGTATTCTATTCATCCAAGAGCGACGAAGATATCGTGATTTGAAGCAGCATTACTGGTGGAGGCGGATGAAGAAGGACAGTGTTCAGTATGTGGCCAGGTGTCTTAATTGTCAGCAGGTTAAGTACGAGCATCAGAGGCCAGGAGGCTTGTTCCAGCAGATGCCCATTCTTAAGTGGAAATGGGAGCGCATCACCATGGACTTCGTGGTTGGGTTTCCTCAGACTTTGCGGAAGGTTGACGCGGTTTGGGTCATTGTGGATAGATTGACCAAATCAGCACATTTCATTCCCGTGGCTACTAATTATACTATAGGGAGGCTGACTACGATTTACCTTCGAGAGATTGTCCGATTGCATGGTGTGCCGGCTTCTATTATATCGGATCGAGGTCCTCAGTTCACTTTGCACTTCTGGAGAGCTTTGCAGCAAGATGGGTACTCAGATAGACCTCAGTTCAGCATTTCACCCTCAGACTGAGGGCCAGTCAGAGCGTACAGTTCAGATTTTGGAGGATATGCTTAGGGCTTGTGTGATTGACTTTGAAGGTCAGTGGGACCAGTTCCTACCGTTGGCGGAGTTTGCATACAATAATAGTTATTAGTCAAGCATCGAGATGGCTCCATTTGAGGCTTTATATGGTCGGCGATGTCGTTCTCTTATCGGGTGGTTTGAGCCTGGCGAGGCCAAGTTATATGGCATAGATTTGGTGAGAGATGCCTTGGAGAAGGTGAAGTTTATTCAGAAGAGGCTCCGCATAGCTCAGTCTAGACAAAAAAGCTACGCAGATCAGCGGGCACGTGATATAGCATTTATGGAGAGAGATAAGGTTATGTTGAAGGTTTCGCCGATGAAGGGCATCATGAGATTTGGGAAGAAGGGCAAGTTGAGCCCCGGGTTTATAGGTCCTTCCGAGGTGTTGAAGAGGGTAAGAGAGGTTGCTTATAAGCTTGCTTTACCTCCAGCCTTATCAGGAGTTCATCCAGTTTTTCACGTATTCTTGCTTCGGAGGTATCACGCCGACTTCTCGCATGTGGTTGATTTCAGCACCATTAGTTAGATGAGAAGTTGGGCTACGAGGAGGAGCCAGTTGCTATTATTGATAGGCAGGATCGCCAGTTGAGGTCCAAGACAGTTTCTGCAGTTAAGGTCTAGTGGAGGGGCCAACCAGTTGAGGAGGCGACTTGGGAGTCCAAGTAGGACATGCGGAGCAGATATCCACAGCTATTCGGCACTCCAGGTACGATTCTAGACTCGTTCGAGGATGAACGTTAGTTTAAGAGGGAGAGAATGTAACAATCCAGCCGGTCGTTTTGCGTATTAGGATCTCGTTCTCTTAGATGAAACCTTCCTTAGTGGCTATTCGTGCTTTATGAATTGCGGGAGCGGGTGGTTCGAGATTTGGGAATGATTTGAGTGGTTTAGGAACACTTGGTTCCTTAAGGTTGGCCTATTTGGCTAAGTTTGAATTCGGTAAACATTTTGAGCTAACTACCTCAGAATCAAGTTCTGACAGCTCCAGTAGCTCCGTACGATGATTTCAGACTTGGGCGTATATTTGGCTTGGGTTTTCGATGACCCGTAAGCATTTCGGCGCCCGAAATGGAAATCGGGATTTCCTTATGTTTGAAATTTGGGTTGGGACGTGATTTTATGCTATTGAGGTCCGAACGGAAGTCCGGGATCGGGAATAGTTCCGTATAGTCATTTATGACTTGTCTGCAAAATTTGAAGTCAATCTGAGTTGTATAGGTCAGTTTGGCGTATCGTTATAGGAATTCTAGAACTTGGAAGTCTTAAGTTATGAATTGACGGGTTTTGGGATGTGCTTTTGAGTTTTAGCGATGTTTTGAGTCTTCCGAGGGCTCGAGCAAGTCCGTTTTATGATTTAGGACTTGTTGGTATATATGTAAGGGGGCTCGGGAGGGCCCAAGTGCCTCCCGGACACCACACGAGGCCAAACACCAGCCAAAACAATTGCTGGTGCACTGTTGCTGGTGTCACCGCAGGTGCGGTTTCCCAGCCGCAGGTGCGGGACCGCTTCTACGGTCCCAACCTCGCAGGTGCGAAAACCCAGGGGTCCCCCTTTTTCCGCAGGTGCAGAACTTCTTCCGCGGGAGCGGATCTGCTGGTGTTGAAACCCCTCCGCAGGTGCGACCCCAGCCCCTTTGCCCAATTTCCGCAAGTGCGAGCCCAAGGCCACAGGAGCGGGACCGCAGGTGTGGGACCGCAGGTGCGGAAGTCGCTGTAGCCAGCAGTATATAAGTGCCAAACTCGGGTTCTTCTTAATTTTTCACAATCAAAACTCCATTAAAGGGCTAAGGAGCTTGGGAAAACCTGTCCGCGATCAGTTCTAGTAGAGGTAAGTTATTCCACTCCATTTTCTAGTTTAATTCACGAATTTGCCAAGGGAATTAGCTACAAATTATAGGAAAATTCGGGTTTAGGGTAGTAAATTGGGACTTTTGAGATTTTGGTGATTATCCAATTTTGTTATGAATTCATGTATAAATCACATAATCATGATCCTTAGGCTTCGGGTAATGGGTTCCTTCAAGAATTTTCGAAATCCGAACGTGTGGGCCTGTGGTCGAATTTCCGAAAACCTTCAAGAATGCTAAATTTTGGAATTTCTTGTGAATTTTCCTTCTTTGGACTGAAATTGATTCAATTATACCATGTTTGGCTAGTTATGGGTCGTCGAGAGTAGATTTTGGAGATTCAGGCGCATCCTTGATCCGAGGGGTGATATCGTCACGAGGTGAGTCTCTTTTCTAACCTTGTAAGAGGGAAATTGTCCGCATAGGTGTTCTATGTGTTGTATGTTTGTATTTGGGGGCTACGTGCGTACCTTGTGACGAGAGTCCGTACGTAGCGACTACTATTGTTATGTCCGGGTAGTGTAGGACCACAGCATGCCATGTATTCTGCCTTAAGTTGAAGTATATGCTTAAATTCATGCTTGATATACCACTGTCTCCCTGAGCTTTCATTTACTTAATAATTGGGAAGGATTGTGATGAATTGAACTTTACATTTGTGTGTGCATGATAGTCGCCTCGTAATATACATTCCGCGAGCGTCATATGGTTTCCTTCACTCTTACAGGAGCGGGACGTGGGCCACAGCGGATTTATAGTGCACTTACGGTACATGTCGGTCTATCCCCGACAGTGCACATGGATTTATTTGAGAATGCACTTATGGTACGGGCCGATCGATCCTAGGCAGTGCATGGACGAAGTTACATTATGATATGGTGTGATTACATTGATAGACGCACTTACGGTACGGGCCGGTCGGTCCCCGACAGTGCGTAGTTGGACCCTTGGTAAGCATGCACTCATGGTACGGGCCGATCGATCCCCCATAGTGCATAGCTCTTCTTGATATGATTAGATTATAAGCATTCACTCATGGTACGGGCCGGTCGATCCCCGGTAGTGCATAGCTATTCTTCCTCCTGACTCTAGCCGGTTGCCTTACACTTATGTGCGCATGACTGTTCGGTGCTGAATTCCTGATTTATGACGTGACAGGTGGATGGGAAAAGAGACAGGGAGGTTGATATTGCTTTCGATATTTATTTGGAAACTCTGTATTCTCTTTACAATTGCGGTGCATTGTTTACATGTCTACTGTTTTCCTTACATCCTGCTTTACATTATTACTGTTGGACCTTAGTGAGTATCGAGTCGACCTCTCGTCACTACTTCTTCGAGATTAGTAGGGATACTCACTAGGTACATATTTATATGTGTACTCATGCTGCACTTTCTTTTCTTCTGTACTTGACTGTACATGTCCGGAGGCTGGTATTTTGGATTATCAGGCCAGGGCTAGGTATTGACTGACTGACTATACTTCACGGTGAGCTGCTCCTCTTGGCGACTTCCTGGCAGCACCCCGGAGTTTTCTTTTGTCCTATTCTCTGTCTATTTCATTTAGACTGAGACTCTATTTATATTTTAGTCATTGTATATTCAGTAGTTGCCCGTGACACTAGTTCCTGGCACACACGTAGTGTATATTTTGGGTTGTTGGCTGTACATATGTTATGCGACATGCCTATTGGTTGATTTTCCGCACTTGTAGTTTTATATTATATCACCCGCCATTATTATGTTTATATCTTTTTAAAATTGGTTAAAATATGAAATTTGCGTAACTGGGAATGGTAACATTTAGTGTTTCTATATTGGCTGGCCTAACCTCGCTGTTGGGTGTCATCGCGACCTGAATCGAGATTTGGGTCGTGACATATTTGGGGCTTATTGAGCTAAATATCTTGCTAAATTTGTGTGAGATAATAACCCTTAGGATTTGGCCTCCTTTGCCTATTTGTTTTATGTTTAGAGAAACTTGTGCGCGAGGTGACGAGCGTGTATATGGGTACTATGTGTGATTTTGACCCAGTTAGACCTTAGGCTTCTAATGTGCCTTAATTTTATTATATGATCCTTATGAAATATTCTTAATCATTCAATGACTGCATGCACTTAGTTGTTATAATTGATTTAGTTGTAGTCATGCTCGATATGCTGAACACCTATACACATTTTTTTATTATCAAGTCCTTGTGCATTTTGTTAGAGAATTATGAGCATATGTCTTTTGATGATCATTTAATATATAAAAATTTTAGTATCATGTCACATGTGGACATGTATGGCGGATTGAGTAGCTGTTAACACGATGTCATTGCCGTGCGATTGTGATGATATTGTGGCACGAGGTTTTTGCCGTGCGATTGTGATGATATTGTGGCACGAGGTTTTTGCCGTGCGATTGTGATTATTGTTATGCATGAGGTCTTGTCCATAAAATTATTATTATTTTATGCACGAGGGTTTTTCCGTGTAGTGCGCAGATACGGATCCACCCCACCTAGTGTTGACCTCTCATGTTTCTCTCATAATGGCATACATGCAAATTGTGGTACCATTGATTGTTGTGATTGATTATGATGTGCGAAGTATAAGGATGGCAATTCATTGTAGATGTTGTGTGGAGTATAAGGGTATCATTCACTATTGATGATGTTTGGAGTATAAGGGCGACATTCTGCAATTGATGTTCATGTTGCGGCATAATGTGGCATTCTTGATCTTGCACATGCATTCTTTATACTTTTTCATGTATTCAAACATGTTTTCACATTGTTTTAGCATGTTATTCTGTTCCTCTGTTATCATTTGAATATTTGATAGTCAGGATGGTTTTACCTACGGTGAGTCGATATATCCTATGTTATTAAGCTCCGGTATTGCACTTGTTATATTCTTGGTGCTAGTTATAGGATATAATGCACATGTTCTTTTATTACTGAATATCAAATGACATAAACCTCGTCATTAATTCACCGAGGTTAGTCTTGATACTTATTGAGTACATGTTGTCATGTACTTATACTACACTTCTGCACATCTTTTGTGTAGATATGGGTGTTGGAAGTTGTGAACCTCGAGAGTGAGATCTTGTCTATTCGAGAGGATTCAAGGTAGTGCTTGTCACAACCCGTAGTGTTACATCGAATCATTTCGTTGATAAATCTTAATGTTTGTTTACCTTGAAAATGGTAATGATAATTATATTTGATTTTGTGGTTCTAAAAATATGTGATTTATTTTAATACTAGTTGTTAGGCAATAAATGCTAAGTGTGAGAACGGAAAGTAAGATGAGAGTAAAGGAAAGTGACAATTATGCAAACCAAGTTGTTGTTGGGCTAAGCCTCAAGATCACTAGAATGAGGCCTCGAGGATAGGCTATAATAAGAAATAGCTCTTAATCGATGAAGATATAGTGGTATTAGAGGCCTCGAGACAGTCTTTAATGGTAAATAATGAGCAATGAATGAAGAACAATTAATGAACACAATAAATGAAAGCAATAAATAAATGGAACAATTGTTGAGTATGTTTAAGTTAGAGAGAGCAGAGAATGTTCTTGTTATATTGAATATCATGTATGTTACAAAATGACAAGGGTCCCCTTTATATAAGAATAAAAATCCCAACATAGTACATGTATAGTTATTACAAGGAAATGCTACTAGTACAACTATTTAATGGCTTAGTACGGATTTGTACTATTCTTGAAGGCTTGGTCAGCTCTAACGACGTGCTCTTGGGAGTTTCCCGCCTTTCCTTGATGGTCATGATTTGTACTGCCTCATGATCGAGCACAAGGTACCTTTGATGTGTTCCCTCGAGGGATATCTCAAGGTCAAATCTCAAAATTTGCTCCGAGCTCCTCGAAAATGGGCTGTGGAATGTCGCAGTGGCCTCAAAATCAGACTCTCCAATTTTGACCATATACAGATAGTCCCCGCGTTTCTTGGAATGAAAAGACAAGAAACGATTTGATTTCTCTAGCTCTTCAATGGTACCATCATTACATCAGTTATGTCATGTTAAGCGATTGATGTGACAAAAGAGACGCTCACGACTAGCTCTTATAAATACTTCTCTTTCTGCCCCTTACCTCTCATCACATCTTCAAACCTTCAAAAGAGCTCTTCCTACTTTTTTCTTGTGTTCTTACCTCAATTAATTTTTCTCTTATCTTCTGAAATCTTTCATCAAGAATGGCGAAGACCTCCAAAACCGTTACTCAAGATGATAAAGCTTCACCATCTTCACGTTCTTCTAAGGGAAAGGCAATAGTACCCTCTTGTCTCGAGGAATACGTCCCGGGACCCTGCGAAATAAACTCTGATTTAAAGGTTGACAAGCCTTATTTGAAGCCGGGACGGTGTGAACCCATGTCCCATATATTAGCCTGATAACATACACCGATATGGTGAAGGCAGGATGCCAATGGGGAGGTGCGGTGCAAATGGAGATTCCCTCTCGGGAGGATGACATAACGACATAAAAATTATGCTATTTTAGTGTGTACACCTATCCATTTACCCTTGGTCTGGTTGAGTCGTCTTCGCCGTCGATAGACCCTGTGATCCTTGATTTATGTAGGCAATATCGAGTGACGCTTGGCCAAATCCATACGACATTTTGGCGCATTGTTTATATGATTAGACACTTTGAAAATATGGTCGAGGGGATGCCTTATACCCTTTACCACCTGATTAGGATGTACTGTCCCCGACTCTACTAGGGTGGTCTTATCAATCTTCAATGTCGGGCCTTGAAAATTTTCTTTTCTTGTACCGATGAAGACAAAAACAGAGGGTGGATGAGTCGCTTTGTCCGAGTTAGGACATAAGATCTGATCCCTGCGGAGAGGATGTCATTCCCCGAGGAATGGAATGTGTTACGTAAGTGGACACGTTAATTGAGTATTTTTCCTTTCTTTTAGACCAACTCCTTCACGACTAACTTCCTTTGATGATGCAGCTGTCGTATGGTATCCCCGCACGGTTAAGGAACTCTCAGGTTGGGTTAGCTAGCTAGATTCGACCGGCCCGTATGCCGAGCGTGTATGGCGCGACCTGGCCAGCGCTCGATGGCTAAAAATCACGGTGAGTTTTTACTCATGCCGTACTTGAGATCCTTAGAAGATATATCCCCCTAATGTATCCTTATGCTTTGTGTTTATGTTTGTGCAGGTCTAGGAGAGGCATCCCTGATGAGAGAAGCGCCGCTTGGGGAAGAAGATACCCCAAAACCCAACAAAGAGAAGAAGAGAAAGAGGAAATCACCGACCGAGGTCTCGAAGCTAAAGCAGGCTTTAGTGAAAAAACCTAAGGCTGATTCAGCGGCCTTAACTCCACAAGATATGCCTTATTCTTTTAGTGCAAAGAGCCCCCGAACCGGGGTGAATAGAAGAATGACTCCCCGGTATCACCCGTGGGAAGAGGAAGCATAGTTGGTTCACATCTTGCTAAGCCGATGGCTGTTAAGATGGAGGCTTCTAAACCTAAGTTGTTGAGGTTGTCCCACCTCAAAAAAAAGAGTCTCTCGAGGGTGGATTGTATGAGATTCCTGAGCCGGTTGTCGGCCAAAATATTCCCCGAGCCGAGGGGCACTCGGTAGATAAGCTTGGAGATCCTAGTTTTGAAGCTTCCTAGAGGCAAGAGAAGGCCCCGATCGATCCAGCCGGTTTATTGATTTAAGTTATTCCCCACCAGGTCTGACATATTCTCCGAGGGACAAGATGCCCATAATATAGCATCTTCCGATGCGGGGGCGTCCTTGAGGAGAAGGATATTCGAAGAACTCTTCACTAGGGTCAAGATAAACCCCGAGCTTGACGCCTCACTCATTTTTTATGAGGCCGAGAGGCTTTGCAAACATGTAATATTTCAGTGATTGTGATTTGAGCTTCGATCATCATTTTCCTGACTTTCCTTCTTTTATGTTTTCAGGCCATAGTGCTTTATAATCAGGCCTTTTCCAAGTCCCAAGCTGAGTTGGCTTATTACGACGAAGAGTGTAGGAGGCTCTCATCAGAGGCTGATGAGCTCAGGATTCTTTTTACCAAAAAAGAGGAAGAACTTTGTGACCTTCAGACTCGTTTGGAGACGGTGTCTTGAGAGCGGACCGATCTTGTTGAGCGGGTAATGTTGTTCTTAAATACGTGCTTGTCCGACTTTAGGATTTAACACCTTTGGATTGATTTGTGCAACTTGAGAAGAAAGATTCCATGATGTGGGAGGAGCTCCGAGCCAGGGATACCGAGATTCTTGGGCTTAAGCAGCATAAGAACGAGATAGCCTAATGAGAGAGATGCCCTCCAGGGGAAGTTGACCTCGGTTGAGCATCATCTTCAGTATGCAAGGGCGGAAAGTAGTAAGTACAAGAACCTTCACACTGAATCGGTCGCCGCGCTATCTATAGCCAAGGTTGAAGCTGATGCGCTCATATCCTCGTACAAAAAGGATGCTGTTGCTGCAAACTCTCAAGTCAGGAAGGTATTAGAGGATGCCAAGCATAAACTGACCCGAGCCCTGGAACATGCCTGATTAAAGTCTCGAAGGCAGGCTCTCGAGGATGTACATGCAGAGGGCATCAATTTGTCAGTTGAGATTGAGATAGCGAGGGCCCTAGAGGAAGAATCGACATCTCTGTTCTCTTCCGAGGATGGTTCAGCGAGTAATTCGGCCAGCGGCTCAGAGGATGATGAAGATGTGGGTGATGTCCCCCAGGGGGAGGAGGCCGCTGAAGCTCCAGGGGTCGAGGGCCGAGCCGTTGAGGACACAACCTTCGAGGGCCGTTCAAGACATGACCCCGGCGGTAGATTAAGTTTTTATTTGTTTTCTTTTTTGTGCAAGGGCTCCGATCTGGAGCTTTGTAAGACATGCTTTGCAAACCCTCGTTATATATAAAAGGTCGTTTGTCTTTCGTCATTCTTGTTTTTCCTTGCTTTTTTGGAATAGACTTTGATGTTTTTGATTTTTGTCCGAAATGTTGGACTTTCAAAATAAACCCTTAGGTTTTTTGTTCTTGACGAGTAATTGATAATAGTTGACCTTTTAGGGCTCAGTCTTCGAGTCAAGTTTTGACTCGAGCTTATCGACCCTTAGGTATTTTAAATCGGCCTTGAAGCTCTTTAGGCTGGCCCTTAGGATCCTATGCATTGACCCTTAGGCTCTTTAGGTTGTACCTTAGGCTCTTACGCATTGACCCTTAGGCTCTTTAGGGTGGCCCTGAGGCTCTTACGTATTGGGTCGATGCGACCTTTAATATGGATATAGTTTTCCCTCGTTAAAGACTTTATGAAGTTTTTGTGTTCTTCTAGCTCTTCGACGGCTCGATAAGAACCCGGATTATGAGTCAATATGTGACGATAAATGAGCATCTCCGGGGGTTCGCTCGAAGGCTAAATTTTTGAAGCCTTTTTCTTGAAGGCTGATTGTTTCGAAACCTTTTCATTATTTGGAGTTGATATATATGATCGAAACTCTTTTTCTTATGCTGAGGGTAGCCTGATTAACCGGTTCTTTTCCAAGTATTTGAAGGCCTGTAGTTTTATGGCGGCAGTCGGACGTCTCTGAGACACGTTAATTTTGTTCGAAGCCTTATGACCGTAGTATTTGTGTTTGGTCGTAGCCTTTTAGTCCCAGAGTGAGGTAGCCTCGGCGTCTATATCGAGGGTATGACTTTTTAGGGGTGTTACAAGTTCGAATATATAGCCTTTACTTTAATATCGGGATTATGCTTTTTTAAGGTCTTACAAATTTGAGCATGCCTCGTTGAGGTCTTACAGATTTGGTATTGACTCATTGAGGGCTTTATGCATTTGGTGTTGCCTCATGGAGGATTATATTTTTGTTGTTTCCTCATGGAGGTCTTATATTTTTTATGTTGCCTCATGGAGGGCTTATATCTTTGAGCATGCCTCATCGAAGTCTTACAGATTCGGTGTTGCCTCGTTGAGGGCTTATGAATTCGACGTTGCCTCATTGAGGGATTATGCATTTGAGCATGCCTCGTAGAGGTCTTAAAGATTTTATTTTTCCTCATTGACGGGTTATGAGCTCGAGGTTGCCTAGTCGAGGGCTTACAAATTGGAGTTTTGATAACTTGATAATTTGGCTGTCGATGACCGTTCCTGAGTGCTCGAGGATTTCTGGCCCTTGAGTTGTTCTTCATAAAAGCAGTAAGCTTCTTTAAGGCTTAAAGTGTTTGGACATGAAAAGAGGCTTCTTCGATTACTTGATATATTTGTACATGTTTCTGCCTCAGAGGCCTCGAGTGTTCTATATGGACACGGCTCATTTGACTGTTTGGCCAAATACAATTTTTTTTCCTGTTGAGGCCCTTTACGAGTAGCTCAATTCTTTCGAGGAGATAACCTCCGAGGGTGATGCCCCTCAGTATTCGAGGCAGATTGAAAAGAAGCTTTGAATACTAGCCGAGTTCCCTTTGGATAGCACATAGATGTTGCCTCGTTGAAAACCTTGCCGGTAAAACCCTTTTTTGGGATAAAACCCGGCGGAAGGAAAATAGTACAACGCATGCTTTAAAACCCTAGGTCTTCGAGTCGAAGGATGCTTCTGTGCCTTCCATTGGACACGAAAAAAAGTAGAAGGTTATACCTTAGCAATAATAGTGTTTGAGCATCGATACGTTCCAATTACTTGGTTGTTTCTCGCCCTCCATGGTGCCGAGTTTGTAGGATCCTTTCCCTACAACCCCAAGGATGAAGTACGTTCCTTCCTAGATCGGGCCTAGTTTCCCCTCATTTGGGTTTCGAGTGTTAAAGGTAATTTTCCTTAGGACTAAGTCCTTGACTCCGAAGTGTCGGAGGTTTGTTCTCGTGTTATAGTATCTTTTGATCCTTTGTTTTGGGCGGCCATCCGTACCAGTGAAGCCTCTCGTTTTTCATCAAGTAATTTGAGGTTTGTAGCCATGGCCTCGTTGTTTGAGTCCCTAGTGGAATGCTGAAATCTAAAGAGAACGGTGTCTCTCCTATGCTCGACTTCGAAGTTGTTCGATAGGCCCATACCACCCCGAGAAACATTTCTCTCCATTTGCCTTTCACGTTTTCTAACTTCATTTTCAAGTTTTGGATGATGGTCTTGTTTGTGGACTCGGCCTGTCCATTTGCACATGGGTGGTAGGGCGCTGGCAGGATTCTCTTGATTTTATGATCCTCGAGGAACATCGTCACCTTGCTACTGACAAATTGCTTGCCATTATCACATGTTGTTTCGGAGGGGATTCTGAATCGGCACATGATTTGATCCCAAGTGAAATTGATGACTTATTTCTCTCTTATCTTCTCCTAGGCCTACGATTCCACCCATTTGAGAAGTAGTCAGTCATAAATAGAATAAATCTAGCTTTACTTGGCGTCGTCGACAGGGTACCAACGATGTCCATCCCCCATTTCATGAACGACCATGGCGATAAGACTGAATGTAGTTGTTCACCGTGTTGGTGAATCATCAGCGCAAATCTTTGGCATTAGTCGCATTTTTGGACAAATTCTCCGGTGTCCTTCTCCATGTTGTCCCAATAGTAACCTGCTCTGATAACTTTTCGAACTAAAGAATCGGCACCAGAGTGATTTCCGCAGGTGCCCTCGTGGATTTCACGGAGTACATAATCGATGTCCCCTGGTCCCAAGCATACTTCCAGGGGCCCATGGAAGGTCCTCCTATATAGAGTTCCATCCTTCTCGAGTGAAAGTCAAGCCGCTTTAGTTTGAAGGTCCCTCGATTCTTTTTGGTCCGCGGGCAGCTTCCCGTTTCTCAAATAGTCGATATATTTGTTTCTCCATTCCCACGTTAGACTGGTGGAGTTGATCTCGGCGTGGCCTTCTTCAATCACCGATTTTGATAGCTGAACAAAAGCCCCGGGGAGTATGTCATCTTCCTCGACGGATGATCACACGTTTGCGAGTGCATCGGCCTCACTATTATGCTCTCGAGGTATGTGGACCAGAGTCCATTCTTTGAAGTGATGCATTGTGACTTGAAGTTTGTCTAAGTATCTTTGCATCTTGTCCTCTCGAACCTCGAAGCACCCATTCAACTGGTTGACTACCAGAAGGGAATCACATTTTTCTTCGATGACTTCTTCTTCTAGGCCCTTGGACAACTCGAGACCTGCAATCATAGCCTCATACTCGGCTTCGTTATCAGTCAACTTTGCAGTTTTTATTGATAGTCTAACCATGCCGCCCGTAGGGGTTTCAGAACTATGCCGATCCCGGACCCTTTCACGTTCGAGGCACCGTCGGTGAATAGGGTCCATACCCCTGATGATGTGCTCGTGTTAGGAAAAAGTTCTTTCTCCACCTCGGGCATAAGGGCGGCATAAATTCGGCTACGAAGTACACTAAGATTAGGGACTTGATAGTCGTTCGAGGTTGATACTCGATATCATACCCTCTGAGTTCGATGGCCCATTCGGCCAATCGGCCCAATAATTCGGGCTTATGCAATATACGAAGAGGATATGTTGTCAAAACACATATGCGATGACATTGGAAATAAGGCTTTAATTTGCGAGACACTCATTAATGCAAGCGCTGATTTTTCTAAGTGGGGATACCTGGTCTCAGGATCTCCCAGGGTTCGACTCACGTAGTTGAGAGGGAATTGCGTACATTGTTCTTCCCGAACCAACACACCACTTACCGCTACTCCAGATACGGCCAGATATAAGTACAACGTTTCATCCTCCTTCGAGGTGTGGAGCAAAAGAGGGCTCGATAGTTATCACTTCAATTCCTCTAAGGCATGCTGGCACTCCGAAGTCCAGTCGAAGCAGTTTTTCTTTTTGATCAAGGAGAAAAAGTGATGGCTCTGATCTGATAACCTCGAGATAAATTGACCTAAGGCTTCTATCCACCCGGTCAGCCATTGTACGACCTTCAAATTGTTCACTACCGTGGTTTCTTTGATGGCCTTGATTTTGTCGGGGTTGATCTCGATCCCCTTGTTCGATACCGTGAAGCCTAAAACCTTGCCCGAACCTACTCCGAAGGCGCATTTCTCGGGGTTGAGCTTCATGTTGTAGATTCTAATGAGTCAAATGGTCCTTTGTGCGCATGGACTTAACAAGCATGCCGTCAATGTAAACTTTATGGATTTGCCTATTTGATGTTCGAACATCTTATTAACTAGGCGTTTGTACGTGGCTCTTGCGTTCTTTATCCCGAAGGGCATTACATTATAGCAGTATGTACCATACTTCGTGATGAACGAAGTCTTTTCCCTATCCTCCGGGTTCATTTGAATTTTATTATACCCGGGGTCAGCGTCAAGAAAAGTGACTATCTCATGGCCGACCGTGGCGTCAATCAAGCAATCGATGATAGGCAGTGGGAATGAGTCCTTAGGGCATGCTTTATTTAAGTCTTTATAATCTACACACATTCTTAATTTATTTCCCTTATTAGGAACAACCACTACATTGGCCAACAACTCGAGGTATTTTACTTCCCTAATGGACCCTATTTTGAGGTGTTTTGGTACCTCGTCCTTGATGAATGCATGTTTTACCTCGGACTGAGGTCTTCTTTTTTGCTTTACCGGTTTGAACGTAGGATCGATGCTTAGTCGATGGGTGGTTATCTCCGGCGGGATCCCTGTCATGTCTAAATGGATCCAAATAAAGTAATTAATGTTATTAATAAGGAATTGAATGAGTTTTTCCTGAGTTCGGGGATTAATCCCCTTCCCAGGTATACCTTTCGATCTGGGCGATGTTCGATCACGACTTCCTTCTCCAGCTCTTCGACGGTTGATTTTGTTGCGTTCGATTCTTCGGGGGAAATGAAGGTTCGAGGAGTGAGGAAATCCTCTTCATCATCCTCGTTTGGTTTCTCAAAGAATATCCGTCCCTCGGGGACCTACTCGTCTTCTAGCTTCTCCGAGGTAGAGGGTATCCATGTTGGTGACATGTCGTGTACCGCGAACATCTCTTTTGCCGCATGATGCTCATCGTACACCATTCTTATGCCGTCTTTTGTTGGGAACTTCATCATTTGATGAAGAGTTGATGGTACCACCCTCATGCTGAGTATCCACGGCCTTCCAAGAAAGGCGTTATATCTTATGTCACCTTTGATGACATGAAGCTTGGTATCTTGAACTATACAAGACATATTGACCGGGAGGATGATTTCCCCCTTCGTTATCTTGCTTACCGTGTTGAGTCCATTAAGGACTCGAGAAGTGGGTGTGATTTGAACGAGCAGTCCTAGGTGCTTCACTACCTTCGACATGATTATATTGACCGAGCTACCTGGATCCACAAGCACATGTTTAATTTGAATGTTATTCAAGAGAAAAGAAATTACCAGCGCATCATTATGTGGCCGAGACAAGGCGATGTCTTCTTCCCTGAATACAATAGTGTCCTCAGGTATATGACTTCGAGTTTGCTTTTACGTTGCAATAGACACTTTGGCCTGTTTGAACATGGGCCCCTGTGGGACATCGGCTCCACCAACGATCATGTGGATGATGTGTTGAAGTTCTCCTGGCTTATTCTTTCTGTTTGCCTCTCTTTCTCGAAGGCAGTCCTTTGCTCGGTTGCTGAGGAATTCTTGAAGATGCCCTTCTTTAATCAACCGGGCCACCTCCTCTCGATGTTGCATGCAATCCTCGGTTTTATACCATAAATGCCATGGCATTTGCACATCAAGTTAGGATTCCTTTGGGAATGATCTGACTGTGCGGGCTTTGGCAATCTGGTATCCCTGATTTTACCCATAGCTGACACGATGTCCGAGATGTCAATGTTGAAGTTGTATTCTTACAATCGAGGTGCCTTCATTGGCCTCGAATTCCCGTCAAACCTGGTCCTGCTTAAGAATCCTCTGGAAGTTATGTTTCGAGGTATACAACGCCTCGAGGTATCTCTTCGATCTTTGACGTATGGCTGATACCTCTCTTTGCCCAACCTCGACTCCCTTGATGTGGATTTTGACTCCTTCGCTAGGAGCCTGTTTGGATTTACTAACCCCAAGGGGGCTCCCAATTGGTCATCCTCGACCATGATCTTTGACTGATATCTGTTGTGCACATCCGCCCAAGTCACGGTGGGATATTCAAGCAAGTTCTGCTTTAGTTGCTTCAAAGCTATCTCTTCACTCGTTCAAGCCCTGAGTGAAAGCCTGTACTAGACATTGAAGACCGGTGGTAATTCCATTCACTCCATCTGAAAGGGAGATACAAATTCCCTTAGCATCTCTTTCTCCCTTTGTTCGATTTTGAAGACGTCAGACTTCCTCGTTGAAACCTGGATGGCACCAGCGTGTGCCTTTACAAAAGAGTCTGCCAACATGGCAAACGAATCCATTGATTTTGGGGGTAGGTTATGATACCATATCATGTCCCCCTTTAATAGTGTTTCTCCAAATATTTTCAACAAGACGGATTCAAATATCGTCATCTTTCAAGTCATTTCCATCTACAACACAAGTATAAGAATTAACGTTCTCATTGGGGTCCGTGGTACCGTTGTAATTCGTGATATAGGGCATCCTAAATTTCTTCGGAATGGGCTTCGGAGCCTCGATGGAAATGGTCTCTGCACGAACTTCTTTGAATCGACACCCTTCAGAATCCGGGGCGCGCCTGAGATCTAATCGACCCACGAATTATAAGTCTCCATTTTTTGTCATTAGCTTCTATCTTCTTTCCCCTAATTCAATCCTCTTTGTGAGGTCCTCGAGCATCTTCATTACGGCGGGGTCTGCTGCTGACCCGTAGTTACTTGACCTTTTCGGTGCCTGCTCGACTCGAGGGGTCGTTACCGGTGCTGCTCTGCTTGGAGTTTTTTGTTGGCTTTGTAGCTGAGCAATAGCTAATTTTTGTGCCTGTAACATCTCAAAAATGACATATTTTGTTACCGGTACCGCGCTCGATGGAAATGGTCCTATTCACACTTCCATCTATGTGTGAGCTTACATCGACATGTTGCGCATTACGCGAGCCCACATCAACGGTTATTTGTCCTGATGCCTCTCCAGGGTTTTGTGGTGGTACACCGGCGCCTGAAGCAGCTGCACCATTCTCTCTCTAAAGTTCAATGTCGTTGTTTTCATGTGCATTCACTGAGTTAGAAATTTTTTACCTGAAATCAAAAGATTCTTGGACAAGAAAAAATGTGAAGAATAATTTGTGTTTTCAGAAAACTAGCACTAAAATAATCACTATTTTTTTTAGCCCCACGGTGGGCGCTAAACTGTTTACCTTGAAAATGGTAATGACAATTATATTTGATTTTGTGGTTCTAAAAATATGTGATTTATTTTAATATTAGTTGTTAGGAAATAGATGCTAAGTGTAAGTAAGGAAAGTAGTATGAGAGTAAAGGAAAGTGACAATTATGCAAACCAAGTTGTTGCTGTGCTAAGTCTCGAGATCGCTGGAATTGGGCCTCGGGGATTGGCTATAATAAGCAATAACTCTTAATCGATGAAGATAGAGTGGTATTGGGGGCCTAGAGGCAGCCTTTAATGGTAAATAATGAGCAATGAATGAAGAACACTTAATGAACACAATAAATGAAAGCAATAAATCAATGAAACAATTGATGCGTATGTTTAAGTTAGAGAGATCAGAGAATGTTCTTGTTATATTGAATATCATGTATGTTAAAAAATGCCAAGGGTCCCCTTTATATAGGAGGGGGAATCCCAACATAGTACATGTATAATTATTACAAGGAAATGCTATTGGTATAGCTATTTAATGGCTTAGTACAGATTTGTACTATTCTTGCAGGCTTGGTCAGCTCTAACCACGTGCTCTTGTGAGTTTCCCGCCTTTCCATGATGGTCATCGATTTGTACTGCCTCGAGATCGAGCACAGGGTATCTTCGATGCGGTCCCTCGAGGTATATCTCGGGGTCAAACCTCGAACTTTGCTCCGAGCTCCTCGAAGACGGGCTATGTAATGCCGCGATGGTCTCAAAATCAGACTCTCCGATTTTGACCGTATACAATGCTATAAGACTGTGTGAAACAATATATAAGGATAAGAAAGGTTTAAAAGAATTTTAATGAAGGAAATGTAAACGTTAAATGAGTCGAAGGATATACGGACAATATTTTGGCCAACAAATACGTAACCAATTCATAGTTAGGGCACTACTACATTATATTATGTAATAATTTGTGTATTAAAGGGAGAGTAAATATAGTATTATTAAGTCAGCAAGATAGCATGTGGGGCTTTCACATATAATATTCGAAAAACATCATATGGATAAGAATGGAAAAGGAAGTCTTTAAGTGGGTATTGTTATAAATAATTATCTAATGATGGATGTCCATGACTCATAAAAGAGTAAATTAACCTTCCACTACTTCTTACCATTATGATTGTAACTCTCACACCTACATAACCTCCCCATGATCTTCCTCCATGATCTCAAATGTTTAATGTCATGTTTATGACATTCTTTTGTATCCTTTATGTAATACTATAAATAGAGGACGAGAAGTGATATTGCATACACTTGAATACATGGAAGAAATAAGAATCTCCCCTCTCTTTCTCTCTACATCTCTTAGCTTGTTTTTCCTTATTTTATATTGTTACTTTTAGCTTAGTTTCCTAACACGTTATCAGCACAAAGCACTACCAAAGTGAAGATAACTTATTTGATAATGGAGGCCGACAACCATGAATCAATTTGGTTGAGCCTATAGAAATCGGGGCATCTCGTATGTCATATCAATGTCACGTTTGCTTCTATTGTACAGGGAGTATCATTATTCAATTGCCATGAATCCTACAATTAACTTACTTTAGTATTTAAGACTTGGTCTAATTTGTGTTACTTAGCAATTTAATTTTATTTGTGCAAATGTATATATATATATATATATATATATATGAAGTACCTTTGCTTTCGACTTGCAAACAAGAGCATATTATGATGCCTTGATATCATCTCCCATATGTATTGCTCTGCCAGTTTGCAAGCCAAAATTATAAAAATGTTAATTATGAGAAGGTTTCTAATTAATCTTACAAAAAATGAATTTAAATTTATGTTATGCTCTAAATAAATTTTGAATGACTAAGATAATTCTATTCCCTTTATATTTGATCATGTGGTTGTTCGTGGAAAAGATCCATGCAAACTCTTACTAAAGTTCGAGAAACAATCAAATAATCATTAGAAAGTAGTTTATCATGGTAGGCTCAAGGGTGAGTCCACTTGGCTTATTATGCCACTGTATGAGAATAAGGCATTTGGTTTGATTTGTGGTGCACTATGATGATAAGAGTTGGATTCGAGTCCCAATTCATTCTGGCATAACATGCCTTTATATAGGTAAGACATAGGGTTGAGTCCCTGATATAATAATGATTAATAAAATATAATGTTATTTCATGAAAATGCATGAAGCTTGTCCCACTTCATTTGCTCAATTCTTGAAGTGAATGTGATAGCGGTGCTTAATAAGTCTAAATGAAGACAAGTGGTTGACCAATGAACATGGGTGTACCAAAGACCAAAATAATATAGTCATCATTATTGTAAATATAAAAAAGAGAACAATAAGGGTTCTCAAAATGATCATTCAAAAGTGAAGGAATATGTATCAATGTGGTATGTTAATACGATACACGTTCACATGAATGTAGTCCATTCGTTGAAAATGTGACTTGTGATAAGCATTGTAAATGCAGGCTCATTCCTGAAAGTAAATGTTGAAAATATATATGTGATTCAAATTATGCATCAGAATGTATTTATGCATGGTTGAATAAATACTACAACTCACCTCTAAGGGAGGTTTGAGAGAAGTAAAGATAATGAATTTTACAATGTGGTTACATGACTATGTCATTGGTTGCGTATATGTGGTACGCCAAAAATATTTTTCCATGTCTTATAAAAAGTTATTACAGGCAAAAGTGAGCAATAAAATTTTTTGCTAATGATGATTTTGACCGTGACAATTATTATGATATGATTTTCTCAGTGAAGGAGATATGCATTGTCACGACCCAAAATCCTAACTCAGGTCGTGATGGCTCCCAACGCCGGGGTCAGGCAAGCCAACACTTGTGTTACTAACGAGATTACCTTATTTGATCGATTATTCCGAAACTTTGCCGATTTTTAAGGTTAACATAGTAAAGTGAAATCGTATAACTTAGCCAATTTAGATCATCACAACCAAAAAACCCGTAGATGACATATATACAGTGTCAAAACATAACATCTACTACGTGCCAAGACCTAGTGTCACAAGTCTACAGGCGGACTAGTGGAATATACAAAATAAGTAGAAAAATTGTGCTACTGTCTGAAGTAAATAGACAGAAATATTCAAAAGACATCTCCAAAGTGCTGCTGAGAATCGCAAGGGGAGCAGCTCACCGTGGAGTCGGGTATAGAGTATGCCCTCAAGATCACGCTCCGGTCAGATAACCAGAAGCACCTGCCTCAGAACCTGTACAATTAACTACAGAAGTGTAGCATGAGTACATATAAACAAATATGTACCCAGTGAGTATTCCGTCTAATCTCGAAGAAGTAGTGACGAGCGGTCGACGTGATACTTACTAGGGTCAAGATGTAATAATATAAGTAAATATAGACTAGGCAGGGATAGCAGTTTCAGGAATTACAGGACATGAAAATATCAAGAATAAATTTACAATTTACCTCTGCATGTCACATCACACTAGTATAAAATAAACTAACTTTTCCTTTTCACATGAAGTAGTTTATATGATAACAACAAGACTCTCAGTCAAAATATGCAGCACATAGTATGCCGAAGCGTACGGCCGAAGCGTCGCGAAAATAAATGTGCACTGCCGAGGGTCGAATGGCTCGAACCGTAGATGCATCTATTACCCCTCTCACGAATCGAACATGCGACGCGGTTGAAATAATAATAAGGCTACCCCGATCGCGAATCATACATGCAACGTGGGTACTCATATACATACACAGAATTATCAGGAAAATCCAAGAATTCAATAGAGATTATACTTGCAAACAAGAACTTAAGCATCTGAAATTTTTAACGTAACTTCCTAATATTATCATGCTAATTCAAGGGCAATAAGCAACTCAAAATACATTTAGGAGTACATGTAAGGCACATGAAGCATGCTCGTGAGTCCTAAAACTACATGGCATAATAGTAGCTACGCACGGACTCTCGTCACTTCGTGCGTGCGTAGCCCCCACAAATAAGGACATTTAAATCATGTATAATTACCTATGGGGACAATTCCCTCTTACAAGGTTAGAAATGAGACACACCTCGTGCTGAATCTACTTCCCGGACCATCAACGCGTCCGAAACTCCGAGCTCTACACCCGAAGACTCGAAACTAGCCAAATGTTATACAAAATCATCAATTTATGCCAAAAGTATGGAAACTCCCCTATTTAATTAGTAACTTCATCATACTTGAAGAAATCCCAAAATTCACCCCCGGGCCCGCACGCTCGGATTCCGAAAATTCACGAAGGAAACAGTCACCCATAACCTAAGGATCGCTAATATATGATTTTTACTAATAGGTAGTGAAGTTAGGGAAGATTATGAGGAATATTGCGGGAATTTAAACACGTAGTGCGAAAATATAAAACGCATCCTAAGTTGGGGAACCTCTTTATGCCCGAGGTAGGCCTAATGACAAATTAATTTGGAGAGATTAAATACTAAATGCCTCATTTTATTAATAATAAAATAGACGAGTCCAACTTGACTCTAAGAATGCGAAAACATAAAATGTCGTTAATGGCTAGTGGCCTCATTACATCAAAGACAAATCCTATATATTTGGTCTCAGAAGTACCTTCCCCAGACTCGGCACCTCTACTTGCCTTGATCAACATTCCCATCTTGCGGAGTCCCAGCAGTAGATAGGTCTTGGCTAGAATTCCCGCTTCAGCTCCCTCGGTCTTTTGACAAGTCTCGATCCTCTTAAGGAACTTTTCCTCTAGGTCAACTACGCCTCGTTCCGAGTGTGATAGCCTCTAGGTGGAAGTGATGGCCATGTCCTTCCATTCCTCGATCAACGTTTTGTTGGCTATGTGGATTTTGTGATGATCTTCTTCACAGTCATAGAGCCTTTTGCGAAGCTGGTTGAGCCTAGTTGTTGCCTCGGCTTTCACATCTATGACCCTATGTCATCGAGCGAACTCTGGCTCAATACTTCCTCCCAAGTTATCTTCCAACCATCCCAAATAGTAAGGAGAGAAACCAGCGTGATACCTGTCGGGCTCGATAGTATCCTTCTCTAACCGGATCCTGCAGTGCCACAATTGTTGAGTTTGACACTTGTGAGGGCTGTCGTCGTCTTGGAAGTCCGCCCTGAGATGACTCATTTTCTCGACCCTTGGTTCATGACTCGAATCGGGACGTAAGGGTACGTCCCTCTAAGACCAATCAATATTAGGAACGGAGTGTCTCTAGTCCGAAAGATGAATTCATCGGTCGGGAACCACTCGAACATCCATTGGATCTGATCCTCGGTGAGATTTTCCAATAACTCGACCCATCCATTGGCATTTTCTGGCTATGCAAACATGTCAGGGATGTAGTTCATACGCTTTGGATGATGGAAAGCAATATGATCATCCAAAACTCTCCTATCTATGTCTTGACGGTAGTCACCCCTTTGCAAATGCTCGGTGAGCCAAAGCTGAAGTAGCAGGTTGCATCCCTCAAAATGTTTCGCTCCTCGTTGACAGTTCTCCAAAGCTCGGTATATGTCAGCAACAATCATGGGTACAATGCTGAAATCTTGTCCGTCGATTCCTTCCATCAGAGTCTTGGTAACCATAGCCAATCTGGTGTGGATTCTCCCTTTCTTTGTGGGGAAGACCATCAATCCCAAAAAGTAGAATATGAAGACGAATACCCGGCGATGAATGTGTCCTAGAGAGGTGAGGGCGAACTACTCTTCCTGATATGTGCGGTAAGACTGACTACGGCCATACCTCTCGTACAAATAGTCAAAAGGGATGTATGAATCTTCCAAGCAGACTAAATTCGGATTCTTCTTGAGTCCCATCATTTTGAGAAAACCCCAGCCTGTTCGGTTTTCAGGCATCAATAACCCTTGAGACTCCCAAGGCAAACCAGCTAAACCCCTCATCTCTTCTAGCAGCGGTGTCATCTCATTGTTCCCAAATCAAAAAACCAACCGATCACAGTCCCAGAATAAGGGGGCAGCCTCTATCATCATGTTATTAGGCTGAATGTCCAAGAGAGAGGGCAAGTTGCCCGGGTGTTTTCTGACTGTTGTTTTGTCTCTTGAATGCAAGTCTTCCCACAAATTTAGAAGTTTTGGGTGGATATTGGTGACCATGCCAAATCTAGGGACCTCGTGCCTCATCTATGCAAAATAAACAGGTTAGGCCCTTACCCCCACCGGACTCGACTATTTAACATCAATAATTAGCAATGATAAGTTCTCCAAATAAATGCACAGAACCTGAAAGCGTCCTTTTGGGTTCTTGGGAAACCCAATGGACTTTGGACGAGGCTATCTTAAAGGCTATTGTGCAAACAACACATTAACCTGGCTAGGTTTGACCATGATGCACGCAACATACAATAGAGTAAGGTTTCTATTGGGGTTTTTGACTGGTACCCTTGAGAGGACAACTCAAGGGGGAAAGGCACAGAACTGTCGACTGCACCGCTGATCGACTAGTTTTACCGAAAATACGCCTTTTCGAATTTAGGGGTGATAATATTGGAATAGCGCAACCACTCATTGTAAGCGTTGCCATAGGGTTTCTTTGGCACGAGTGGAATATGAATGCGGAGCATGATATGTAATAATAAGCATTAAAACAGATAGGCATGTATTTTCACATTTGAGGAAACCGGTAAAGAAAGGAAATACAACAGTTATAATGGAAAGCGGTTACAAAGAAAACACGAAGATACGTTAGTTACGTTTGGGTGAAATAAATACTTGTAAAAGTAAACAGCATATAACGGGGAATAGGAAAAGAAGTAAGCATTTAAATGCAAATTTAAAGGTCCAAATTCACAAAGCAAATTGTAATGGTATAAGCCTAGGGAAAATCCCCAGCAGAGTCACCATGCTGTCGCACCCCCTTTTTCTACCGCACGGGTTAGGTACGGAGAGATCGGGTTTATGACATTTTGGACAACTCCTTAAAAGAAAGGGTTTAAGGAAGAGTCGCCACCTAACAATTTTTATGGTGCGTTAGGGCACCTAGAGTTGATAACTCATGAACTAGTTTGCGTTACCAGAGATTGGGTAAGGGCTTGAAATTATCCCAAGGGGAAGGTGTTAGGCATCCCTCAAGATCCACAACTGTGGGTCCCAGCCAATAAGTTTTGTGAATTTGGACGATGAACAAGTAACAAGTAAGGTTCATATAAGAGGGGATTTCAAACAAGCTTAAAAATCTTTTGGAGAAAGTATAAAATAAACATATGAAAAGAAACTGTCCTAGGTTTAAAGTAATACGGATCACTTCAATGCAATACCCGGTATGTCACACCTTGAAGAGGTGGCTACACGTGGTATTAGCGCACCGGTCATCATATCTGTATTCAACCCTTCCCACCCCGTAAAGGTTGTTAAAAAATGCGTGTGTTGGTTGCGAATACTTATTGCGTGCCATTACCCATCTCATCCTATAAGTCCTGGATGGTGTTTAGGACTACTAATCCTACAACGCAGGAACTAGGCTGAACCTTTAGGTTTAAAGGATAAAATACTAGGCGACATACAAAACAAGTAGGACTGCACATATAAGGGAACATATAGAGACAAAGAAAGGCTCACAGGTCCCTCCACACGTAGGCATGTAAGTGGCACGTCTCAAGCACGATTAAAGTCTCAAGACAGGAGTTCTAAACAGGAATTTTAGTAAAATAATAGGTCGTAGGAATTTGGGTTAGAAAACTTAATGAAGACAGAAAATTTAATTAAGACTGATGGTTGATTTTCAAAATATACAGTAGCTAAAGGCAGCGGTAAAACTTAGAAATATGCAGTGATTTAAAGCTTTCAGAAAACATAGAAGGAAGTCACTAAAGAAGGGATTTGAAGTAATATAGTGATTTTAAAAGATAAGTGACTAAAATACAGTAGCTTAGCACAAAGTAATAGTTATCAGTTTACAGAGAAAATGTAGTAAAAGAAGTAGTGAGATGGTATCAAAATATAGTAATTTTATCAAAATACAGTAACTTCAAAGGAATACAGAGCAAGGATTCGAAATGGCATGATTTTGAGCAGAGTGAGGCATATTTGAAAACCCAGGAGTTTGAAAACATAATAGAACAGGAATCAGTAAAAATCAGTAAAAGGAAATAGATGCACAACTTCGAGACTGTTTAAAATAAAGCAGGAGTTTTAATAAAAGTAAAATGAACTTCAGTAAGGTAAAATAGGAATGGGAACAGCAGGGTTCAAAATGTTTAAAGGAACTGATTAAACTAGTAGAACATAATTGATTTGATTTTAATACATATTAGGCCTAAAGTTTGCCTAGGCGTCATATACATTGCCTACCTATTTTAAAAGGGTGAGCATGCATGTTTGGATTCTGATTTTAATAGATATGTGTTTGCAGGGAATTGTTTTAAATAGATTAACCATATTTTATGGGAGTATTAGATCATATTAACTAGGCGTTCAAGTTCTGATAAATAAGAAATCCTAAGGGTAGGATATCTAATGCACAAAGGTATCATCCTAAAAACATGGTTTCTATATGTCATGTTTATATGAGCAATACATTATGACAGCCTTTGATACTCATTTAGTTATACTAGGAACATGGTGTCAGATGGCGTGAATATAATAGATATGTTGAAATGAAGAAACTAAACATGATTTTTAATGCATGGTATGCATGTCGTAAGCATGATACTATTGCGCACATAGGGAAATAAAGCCTAAGTCATGATTTTTACCCATACTACACTAAACATGCATCATTCCCTCCCATATTCACTATCCAGCCCCAATCGTTTGTTTACAAATTATTACAGACCATAGCAAATGAATTACAGTAATTGCAAAGGGAAAAATAAGAAGTTATTCTATAGAGAGCCTTCAAATATGCCCAACCTTCCAGCCTCACCCCTTTCGAGCTTCACAGCCTTACATAGCCTGAGTGCGGCAAAGCTCCCAAAGGCCCTTGTGAGGGCCCTGGCCAATACCAGCACCCAGCAATTGCCAAAGTTGAGATAGGTGCATTTTAGAATTACCTGCCTCGGTGTGTCAAAGTTCAGAGGGAACTCAAGGTCCCTAAGCAATGCTCACACTGAGGGGGGTGGAACCTAAAGGTCTAAGAGTAGTGTGAAGTGCAGGAAGGAGTAGTTAAAAAAGAGTTGAGTTTGAAAGGGAGTTTTGAAATAACATGGCTTTAGAGAATAATATAAATATCTTTTATGTAAAACCAGTTTGAAAAGAAAGTAGTAGAATGGTCACAACTCAGCAGGTATGTAGAATTCAAGAAAAGCAAACACAAATAGGGGAAAGGGATCAGGGATAAGTAATGGTAGCATCATATTTACTGTAATTAGTCCTTAGAACAAAGTTACAGATTTTCACAGGATGTGATATGCCAAGAGTTTATCATATATTATAGATAGAGATACAAATCTGAGAATACTAAGTATTATAGGTGCATTAGAAGCCAGACAATTGATAAAGAAACATACATAAAGAGATGCTAGATATGCAGAAAGAAGAAGTAAGAGGTCACATAGGCCATAATGAATCATAGACAGGAAAACATGAGTCATCCTAGGCTAGAAGAAGAAGAGAGATCATAGAAATAGAGTAGACATACTAGTTACATGGTAGGTAATAGAACCATAAGTAAAAGCACACAAAAAATAACAAGAATCTTAACCATAATTGAAACCTATTGTTTTAGGATTTTGTAAACTTAAATTAGAACATACCAGTGTTAAGAGAGAGAGTAAAGCAGAAGAGTGCAAAATGATAGCACTATTAGCCTTGGCTTGCAGCCGGCTAATAATAGGCAAGAGTAGAGAGCAACAAGTAGAGCAAAGAGAAACAGAAAGAGAGAGCACAAGAGAGTGGTATAGTGTATTGATGTATGTGTGTGTTCGTGTGTTCAGCATTGAAAGAGTGGAGTATTTATAGTTGAAAACAGGTGATCACATAAGGTAAGAATCACAAATGCATGGTAATAGGAGAAGGCAGAATCCCATTCAGTCAGGAAATCAATGACACGGTTCCCTTGAATTATGGGATTCAAACTCAGAAATGGTAAAGGCATGAGGCCACATAAGGTAAAGAAAATCAGTACCATACCTAAATAAGGAAAGGATCCAAACCTGTTAAGTAATAAGGAAACTCAGAATCAATTAACTAAGGAATCAAGACAATCATTCCCTTAGGTCAAGGGATTCAAACGGCAAAACACATAAGGTAAGTGAAAATCAATCAAGACTCCACAAGGAGAGAATCAGTTTTACTAAACAGTAAGGTAAACAATTAAGACAAAATTTAGAAACTCCAATCAAGGAGTGATTCAATAGAATAAAATATTACAGCAAATCAATTAACTTAAACAATCGAATAGCATTCTAGGGTTTTACAGGAACCTTTCAATCAAGCCATCAAGTACGGTGGCTAGAGTCAGTCAAGAGAGAGTTACAACACCATACTTCAGCATATAAATAAGTAAGACAAGCAATCGTAGCAACAAACAGGTCTAGCAACGTTGACAGAAAGAGGCAAGAGATGAACCATTATAGGAATATAATCACACGGAGATGACACAAAACAAACTAAGAATCATTTGAAGCATGATAATCACAGGAAACTTAACAAGAAATAGGCAGTAGGAAGAACCAACACAAAGGTTTAACAAATTAGGGCTTTTCACCATGGGTAAGTTAAAAATCAGCAAGAGCATAGAATCAATAGAGATATGCAATGTAAAAATTTAAACATAAGGAGGAAATCAGTTTTAAACAAGTGTAGAAAACTCAGAGAAACCCTAATTTAAAGAAGTAAGCAAAACGTTTTAAGGCTGATGGATTTTGAAGATTTAGTTGAGAATAAAGTAAAACATAAAGAAAAAAGCTTGAAACATTTAGAAATACCATAGATCTGAGAAGTTTAGGAAAAAATTAGGGTTTCAGAGAGGATTGAAGATAACCGGAGAACCTGTTGCGAAGCTCGAAGGTAATGGTGATTGTGGCAAGGTAGTATCAAAACCCCACCGGAGGAGGCCGGAAAACCTCCCAAGAAGGAACTCCAGTAGCCGTTTGGCATGGTAGAAACCCTTAATGGTTTCAAAGATGAGGTGAACCGGAGAATGAGGCGTCATGGAGGCTGGTAGTCGAAAGGAGGGAGGTCAGAGGTTGCCGGAGACAGGCGGAACTTCATCGGAGAAGGAAGTGACCAGGAAGATTCTAGAGAGAAGGGAGAGGGAAAGACCAGCGATAGAGAAATGAGGGGTCTCGAAAGAGTGAGACGGGGATGGGGGTGTTAGGTAGGGTTAATTAAGGAAAGAAATGATCTAGATCGTTGATCTCATTTGATCAACGGCTCAGATCTAATCAGGGGTTGGGCCGGGTTAAAATTACCGTTGGGTAGGGTAATTTAATTGGGGTCTGGGTTGGGTTAATTTGGTTTAAAATGTGGCTAATTGTTAAATACCCGTAAAAATAGATAATTAATTAATTAAAATAGCTAATAATTGTATAAAAATAAAATTAAGTTATAATGGGTAAAATTACAATAATTAACTAATAATAAAAATGTAAGACACATAAATTCGAATTTTAAAAGGTATAAAATGTCTAATTAGGCCATATTTGCAAAAGTGATTGTAATTGCAATTAAATAACACCCAATTGGCCAATTTACGAAATAATTGGATTTTAATAAGTAAAAAGTGATTATAAATGACATACTGAACTGGAAAAAAAAAATTTGAAATTATTTTAGAGCACGATTTATGAATTATTAAAATATGAACTATTAAATAAATAGGGAAATAATTTAGATAAAAATATGGAAAATTAACGAGAAATACTCCTTATTGCAAAGAGTGATTTTGAAAGCTTATATACAAGTTTAAAAATAATTTGAGAAAAAATTGGGTATCAACAGGCGGTAGGGGTCTGGGCTCTCCCTCCCGCCTGAGTAGTGGCAGGGTATGCTAGAAATAAACCATCCTAGGACATGGTGTCCATAAACCTCATCATACAGCCCATGACCTCCTGGAAGCCAGGCGCCGTCATGAAGTCCGTTGAAGTAGGATCTGCTGGAGGCACCTCGTCCTGCTTTTCTATGATAGGATCCCCTGGTGGTGGTGCAACTGGGATAGCTCTAGGACACCCTCGTCCCCTACCTCAGGCCGGTGCCCTCCCCCGGCCTCTGCCATGGCCTCTGACGGCGGGGGTAGCAGCATCTCCCGGGTAAGGAACATCAAAAACACGTGTTCTCACTATCTGTGAGAGAATAGAAGAATGAGATTTAGTACATCGTCGATTGTACAATAGAATATGAATAAATAGAGGTTTCCTAACACCTTATAGCCTCCTGAAGATAAGTACAGACGTCTTCGTAACGATCCACAAGACTCTACTAGGTTTGCCCGTGACTCGTGAGACTTACGTGAACCTAGAGCTTTGATACCATGTTATCACGACCCAAAATACTAACTCAGGTCGAGATGGCGCCCAACAGCGGGGTGAGGCAAGCCAACACTTATCTAACCAAGGTTTTTTTCTTATTTGATTAAATATTTCATCATATACCAAATTATGAGGTTTGAAACACAATATTGAGCAGATAATTAACCAATTTTAATCCGAAAGTAGTCGTAAAGTGGTGTGAGTCAAAATATATACAGTATATAATCCATGGTAACTACTACGTTTGTGCCAGGAACTAGTGTCACGAGTACCACGGGCATACTAACTAGATATACCAAAGATAAAAATATACAATTCCCACTGTATGAAATAAGTAGATGGGAAAATAAGCAAAAGAAACTCCATGGTGCTGCTGAGGATCGTCAGGGGAAGCAGCTCACCGTGAAGTCAGGTCCACTATATCAGAATCTACCTCTGGTATGGTAACCAGATGCACCAGCCTCAAAACCTGTACAATTAAGTACAGAAGCGTAGCATGAGTACATAAATAAATATGTACCCAGTGAGTATCCTGTCTAATCTCGAAGAAGTAGTGACGAGAGGTCGACTTGACACTTACTAAGGTCCAACAGTATAATACAACAGGGTATAATGAAAACGGTAGGCATGTAAGACAGTGAACAGCAAATACGTATAAAGCACATGAATCCATGTAAATACTGAAAGTAAACAACAATGTCCGCTTTCTTTTCCCCCAAATATCCGCCAAGTCAATATCCACGAAACAATACCAAATAGTCATGCGCATACAGGATTAAGACAACCGGCCGGAGTCATAAGGATAATATCTATGCACTGCCGAGGATCGAATGGCCCGTCCCATAAGTGCATTCTTACCATAGTATAATTCATTACAGGGAAGAATATAAAGCATGTTGTGGGCCTAACTACCCGGACGTAACAATAATAGCCGCTACGTACGGACCCTCGTCACTTTGTACATATGTAGCCCCAAAACAATTACACATAGCATATAAATCACCTATGGGGACAATTCCCTCTTACGAGGTTAGAAAGGATACTCACCTCGTGTCGAATCTACTCCCCGGACCAAGAACACGTCTGAAACTCCAAACTTGCCTCTCGAGGACGCGAAACTAACCAATCGATATGTAAATATATCAAATTATATTCAAAACATAAAATTCTTTCATAAATTTAGCCAATTCACTATTCTTGAAGAAATCCTGAAATTCTCCCCCGGGCCCGCACGCTCGGATCCCGAACATTCTCGAAGGAAACACTCACCCATGTCCTAAGCATTGTTACTATATGATTTTTACTTGATTTCATGCAAATTTATGGGTCATTCATCAAACTCCTCAAGAGCCTTAAGTTACTACCCAATTCTTGATTTCCCAATAATTAAGTAGGTAATTTAGCTAGCAATTCATGAATTAAACTAACTTTAGGTTGGAATTAACTTACCTCTTCAGTAGCTAGGTCGTGGAGCAATTTTCCCAAGCTCTCAAGGTCTTTAATGGAGGAAAGAAATGGAGGAAATGGGCAATTCCCGTGTTTAAACTAACACTGCCCAGCTGCCCCTTGTGTGCGATCGCAGCTGGGGCAGTGCAATCGTATAAGCCAAATGGCCATGACCCCTGAAGGTCCACTGTGCAACCGCGGAGGGGGAAATGCGATCGCAGAAGGCTAGCTGGCTAGGCATATGCGATCGTGGGGGTGAGGGATGAGATCGCAGAGAGAGAAAATCAGCTAGGCCAGGCCACAACCCAACCTAGTGCGAACGTAGACAGACCTGCGATCACACATGTCATTTTCTCCCCCCTTCCAATTCCTCCTATGTGATCGGATTAGCTCACATGCGATCGCACAGAAGGAAACCAAACAGGAAATATCTGGTGTTTTGGAATTAGCTCTGAGGAGTCCAAAACTCAGTCGAGCCCCTCGGGACCCCATCCAAAGGCACTGGCAAGTCTGTATTCATGATACGAACTCGCTCAAATTTCCGTAATGTGAAAAACAACAACGAAACTAAGAATTCGACCCCAAAACCAAATTGAATCAAACTTTGAACTTAAAGTTCTAGAATTCGCTTTCAATGCGCCGAACCGACCTATACCACTCGGAATGACACCAAATTTTGCAGGCAAGTCATAAATGATGTAACGGAACTATTCTCAGTTTGGAATTCCATTCGGATCTCGATAACATAAAATCACGTTCCAAACCAAATTTCAAACTTAAGGAAATTCTTATTTCTATATTGGGCGCCGAAATGCTCCTGGGTCATCGAAAACCTGTCCCGAACATACGCCCAAGTCCGAAATCACCATACAAAGCTACTGGAACTGTCGGAACTCGATTCCGAGGTGGTTTGCTAAAAAATGTTGATCGAAGTCAAACTTGACCAAAAAGGCCAATCTTAAGGAACCAAGTGTTCCTATGGAACTCTAAACACTTCCAAATCCTGAACCACCTGTCCCCGCAAGTCATTAATCACAAGGAGCCTCTATGGGAAGTCTCATTTAGGGAAACGGGGGCCTAATGCGCAAGACGACCGGTCGGGTCGTTACAATTTCTATACTTTAAGAGTGTGTAATTTGGGGATTTGAGGGTCGATTTGGACTCGATTTTAGAATCTAATCATATGTATTGAATCGTAGGCTTATAGTTAGACGGGTTATACCCGTAGACTTGGGTTTCACTATTTGGGCTTGTGTTGACTTTTAAGAATTTGATTTAAAATTGAAGATTTATTGTTTGGAATTGATTCCTATAGCTTTGTTTTACATTACTAATTTATATTTGAATAAATTTGAGTTGTTTGGAGTTGGATTTTAAAGAAAATGTGGTTTTCAATTGCTTTAGATCTTACTGGGTGGAGGTAAGTCTCATGTCTATCCTCGTAAAAGAGAATTCTCCCCATAGGTAATTCTTTTGTTTTTGTTACTTGATTTAGGTTCCACATATATGTGATTAGATGAACGTATATGAATAACTAGTTTATGACTGTATCCGGTCTAAGCTAGGCTTATATTATGCCTTATTTGGACCATGTGAATTTTCTATCCATGATTCGTTGATTCTATGACTAGTTGTTGAAGTTTATCTATGTTTAGAAACCATGTTGAGGGTTTTAGTTTGTTTATTTTCCCGCAGTCATATTTCCGCCTTACATGACCTATGACTTAGTGATTATTCTTGTTGCTCATGTTTGATATCATGAATGGATTTAAGAATAATAAATGAACATATTGAACTATTATGAAAAGTTTAATTTTATGATTAGCCATAGCCATCTCTTTTTCATATTTATAGTCATCCGCATTTTATTATTATGTGTGGTTCGTCTTTATCATATCATCTCATATACATATACATGAGTTGAAGAGTTGGATATTGAGTAAATTTTAGGATTTCTGAACTAAGGACAGTATGCATGGATATTGACTATTGATGATACTATGATTTGATCGGGTTACACGCTGCAACGATGCTTGAATATGGATCTATCATTTAGGAGTCAAATGATTACTCATGCTACTTTTTGTCCCTATGAGCGCATGCTCCCAGATTGGTGCTTAATCTGGATACGTGGCCAGTGTTAGTATATAATTTTGTGGTGAGAGATATTGAGATTGGAAAATGAGCATGAATTTGCATCTTAAACTCACACAATATCTTATACTATATAAACGTTGATTAATTCATAACATGGCTCTTGAATAAATTGAGATATTTGAAAATTTAATTTATTTCCTTTGCCCGAGCAACATGTCTAAATACTAGATATCAATGTGCCTTTGCATTTATCTTTTATGTGATGATATATATCCTTATCTCCCATTGTATTTATGTCATTTCATTAAATTGTTTGTAAATGCAGTGTTGATCCCTTGCCATTACTTATTCGAGGTTGTACTTGATACTTACCGAGTACCGTTTGTACTTATACTATACTTCTGAACAGTTTTATGTAGATTATGAGAAAAGTACTGATTGTACTCATCCCTCTATATAGGAGCTTACATTGAAGACCTCGTGATGGGTTGCCCTATTTGTTCGATTTGCCGCACATGCAGTCCCCCTTCATTGTTTATCTATTTCTGTCTATTTACTTTCTATCCGAACATATACTATTGTTTAGTTAAGACTATTTACTTTACGATCATGAGCGCCAGAGAAGAATCTACGCCCACCATAGATCCCGAAGGGAAACCCTCGAAGAAATCCATGATAGAGGCTTCGACCTTTTCGAGGAGATCGAGCAGGCCAGATTGGCCGAAGACGAAGTTAGTCTTCTTATACCGGAGGAAAAGGGCTAATAGGGGTACAGTCCCCGAGGGGGAATAGGCTATGTTTCTTTTCTTTTGTTGGTCGGGGCCTTCTGTAGGAGTACCTATAAATTTGTAATGAGATGTACAATGTTTGTTTGTTTAGGAAGTTCCATAGTTTTGACTACTCGAAGGCGGCCATTGACTATGATTCATTTCGCTAATACACCCTTTAATCAGTCTGGAGACTTTCATAAATGGGCTCGTAAGCTCCAATATGCTTGCCCTGGGGCAATTTTTGGATAATCATTTAGGTTCTTATCCTCGATCGGATTTTCCGGCTCGAGTTTATCGACCTTTTTTGGGTTCTAGGTTAGCCAGGGGGCCTTTTGCGTTAGCTTTAAGGCCCTTACATGAGTTTAGTATTGCTATGTTCTTCGTCGCTTAAAGATTTGTTTGAAGTTCTCTCTCATTCACCTAACTCTTCGACGGCCCAAAGGGACCTCGATTATGAATCATTATGGTGGATGAAGAAAATTCTTTCTTATGAGCTGACATGAGGATTGTTCAAAACTCTTTTGTGTGAGCCGACACGAAAATGTCCAAGACCCTTTTTTGTGAGCTGATATGAAACGTTTCGAGACCCTTTTATGTGAGTCGACATGAAAATGTTCTTTCCGAAAATTATTTCGATGAATTTGATTTTACGGTGATAGTCAGGCGTCCCCGAATCGTGTTGTTGCCATGTTATTGTTGGGCCGGAACCCACCGACCGTAGTCATTTCGTTTGGCCGTAGCCCTTAGTCCCGAGTATCTCATCCTCAGCGTCTATATTCGAGGGTATGTCTTTTTAAGGGTCTTACAAGTTCGAATATATAGCCTTCGCTTTTGAAGTTAGGACCGTATTCTTGCTATATTAGATATACCCACTTGGGTCCTTGGTCATGCCTGTAGGACTCAGAGTCTTGAGTATATCCGAGGCTATCCACTTGGGATAGGTTTTGATAGTCCAAATTACAATAGTAGTCGTTTCTGGAATTTTACAAAATATTTTAACAGTTTTGGAGGTTTAGGTTCTGATCCTCGATCGGATTTTTCGGCTCGAGTTTATCGACCCTTTTTGGGTTATAGGTTAGCCCGGGGGCCTTTTGCGTTGGCTTTATGGCCCTTACACGAGTTCAGTATTGCTATGTTCTTTGTCGCTTAAAGATTTGTTTGAAGTTCGCTCTCATTCACCCGACTCTTCGACGGCCCAAAGGGACCTCGATTATGAATCATTATGGTGGATGAAGAAAATTCTTTCTTATGAGCTGACATGAGGATTGTTCAAAACTCTTTTGTGTGAGCCGAGATGAAAATGTCCAAGACCCTTTTATGTGAGCTAACATGAAACGTTTCGAGACCCTTTTATGTGAGTCGACATGAAAATGTTCGAAGCTCTTGCATACGCTAAAGGTTGCATAATTTTAATCGGTTCTTTCCAAAAATTATTTCGAAGGATTTGATTTACGGTGATAGTCAGGCGTCCCCGAATCGCGTTGCTGCCATGTTATTGTTGGGACGGAACCCACCGACCGTAGTCGTTTCATTTGGCCGTAGCCCTTAGTCCCGAGTATCTCATCCTCACCGTCTATATTTGAGGGTATGCCTTTTTAAGGGTCTTACAAGTTCGAATATATAGCCTTGGCTTTTGAAGTCGGGACCGTATTCTTTCTATATTAGATATACCCACTTGGGTCCTTGGTCATGCCCGCATGACTCACAGTCTTGATTATATCCGAGGCTATCCCCTTGGGATCTTACGACCTTAGGTTTTGATAGTCCAAATTACAATAGTAGTCGTTTATGGAATCTTACAAAATATTTTAACAGTTTTGGAGGTTTGGTTCAGGTACACATGCTCATGTTGCTGATAATATAATTCTCTTATGCGGACACGCCTCATTCGACAATTTGGCCCGACACATTATTTCCTTACCGAGATCCTTTTCTGATCGTGTTGTTCTTTGTCAAATATGGTCTCCCGAGATGCCGACTTCTAATATTTTGGGCGGATTAGAGAGAAACCTTGAATATTCTCCCCAATCCTTCCTTGGTTGGAATGTGTGTGTTGCCTCGTTAAAACCCTTGCCAGCAAAACCTTCTTGAGATAAAATCCATGCGAAGGAAAAGAGTGCAACATGTGTTTTAAATCCTGATATCGTAGAGCGGCGTTCTGACCCCTCTTTATTGAAAGCATGTGTATGAGTTAGTAAGAAATTGGAATAAATGAGAGGGTTATAATACCTTAGCAGTGATGATGTTTAACAACCCCGACGACATGTTATTGTTTAACGCATACACCAAGGTCCGAGCGTGTCGACTACTTTGACTTGGTCGGGAAATCCGGGCTACCTTGGTATCCTTAATCCAGACCATGCTGGTGGAATCACCTGATTCCATAACACATGGTCAATCTAAAATGTATTTATAAAAGAAAAGATGTTACTAGTGGGCCGTCGTTGAGCGGCGGTGAGGTCTAGATGTCTTTTATGATAATATACTAAGGCGGCGACCCTTCACATGATTGTGTGGATAATATGTTGCGGCTCTTCAGCTCCGCTCCTTCAATTCTCCTTCTCTTCGCGAGGCCGATTTTTAGCCCATTTACCGAGGAATTCTCTAAGGTGACCTTTAGTGAGTAGTCGGGCTACTTTTTCCCGGAGCTGCCTGTAATCTTCACTTTTATGATCGTGCGTGTCGTGGAATTCGCATATTAGGCTATGGTTCCTTTGGGATGGATCCGATAATATAGGCCTGGGTTATCTGGATTCCCTAATCTTGCTCATAGCAGTCACAATGTTTGAGACATCGACGTTGAAATTGTACTCCGAGATTCGAGGTTCCTCCGTTGTTCCTGTGGGGCGGTTTAAACCGAATTGAATTGTGAGTCCCCGAGGTTATGGCCTCAATATTCCCTGCGTTCATTGTCTGGCATATTTTGTCTGGGAGCGCCTCTCCGATACTCAACGTAAGGTGGTATGTTTCTTTGCTTGGCTTTGGCTCTCTTGCTAGGAGCCGACTGTGGGACGATGAACCCGAGGGGGATCCTAATTGGTCATCTTCGACCCTGATCTTTTATTGGTATCGATTATGAACATCCTCCCAAGTGACACCAAGATACTCGACCAAGTTTTGTTTCAGCTGCTTTGAAGTTACCGAACTTCGTTTGTTCAGGCCCTGGGTAAAGGCATGTACTGCCCAATCGTCGGATATTGGCAGCAACTCCATCCGTTCCATTTGGAAGCGAGATACAAACTCTCGCAGCATCTCTGCTTGATTTTGAAAACTTCTGACTTCCTAGTTGCGACTTTAATTGCTCCGGCGTGTGCTTTTATGAAGTAATCTGCCAGCACGACGAACGAATCTATTGAATTGGGGGCGAGGTTTTGATACCACATCATGTCTCCCTTTGACAGTGTTTCTCCAAACGTCTTTTAGCAAGACGGATTCGTTCTCGTCCTCTCTCAAGTCATTCCCCTTCACGACACAAGTATAGGCGGTGATGTGTTCATTGGGATCCAAGGTCCCGTTGTATTTTGCTAGTTCAGGCATTTTTAATTTCTTTGGGATGGGGTTTGGGGCCGAGCTCGAGGGGAACGGCCTTTGCACGAACTTCTTTGAGTCTACGCCCTTTTAGGATCGGGGGTGCACCCGAGATTTGGTCGACCATTGTGTTGTAGGTCTCCACTTTTTTGACATTTGCTTCTATCCTCTTTTCCCCCGACTCGATTCTCTTGGTGAGATCCTCGAGCATTTTTATGATGGCTGGATGGGTTGCTTACCCTTCATTATTCTACTGCTCCAGGATCTGCTCATTTTGAGGGACCACCTACCGAGCTATAGTGCTTGGAGTCTTTTGCTGGCTTTGTAACTGAGCGATTTCCAATTGTTGTGCCTGCAATATTGCAAAACATTCTGAGTCTGGAGTATATACAGTGTATTGCGACGCCTCACGCGTCGGGTTGGGATGTGTGCTGATGCAGGATGACAGGGTTATTGCTTATGCTTCCCGCCAGCTGAAGGTTCATGAAAAGAATTACCCTGTGCACGATTTGGAGTTGGCGGAGATTGTTCATGCTCTGAAGATATGGAGGCATTATCTATATGGTGTATCTTGTGAGGTCTATACTGACCACCGTAGCCTGCAGTACCTGCTTAAGCAGAGGGACCTTAATTTGAGGCAGCGAAGGTGGCTTGAGTTATTAAAGGACTATGATCTCACTATTCTGTATCATCCGGGCAAGGCAAATGTTGTGGCGGATGCTTTGAGCAGACGGGCAGCTAGTATGGGTAGTTTGGCCTACATTGCAGCTGAGGAGAGACCTTTAGCCTTGAACATTCAGTCCTTGGCCAATCGCCTGGTGAGATTGGATCTTTCTGATCCTCGTCGAGTTCTAGCTCATGTGATTGCTCAGTCTTCATTATTGTGAGAGATTAAGGCTCGACAGTTTGATGATCCACGTCTAGCACAACTACGGGATACGGTGGTCCAGGGCAGGGCCAAGGAGATTACTTTAGGCGAGGATGGTGTTCTGCGACTCCAGGGTCGATTGTGTGTTCCAGATATTGATGGCCTGAGGGAGAGGATTCTAGCAGAGGTGCACAGTTCTTGGTATTCTATTCATTCGGGAGTGACAAAGATGTATCGTGACCTAAAGCAGCACTGTTGGTGGAGGCGGATGAGGAAGGACACTATTCAGCATGTGGTTAGGTGTCTTAATTGACAGCAGGTTAAGTACGAGCATCAGCGGCCAGGAGGCTTGTTTCAACAGATGCCCATTCCTCAGTGGAAATAGGAGCGAATCACTATGGACTTCGTGGTTGGGTTGCCTCGGACTTTGCGGAAGTTTGATGCGGTTTGGGTCATTGTGGATAGATTGACCAAATCGGCACATTTCATTCCTGTGGATACTACTTATACTACAGAGAGGCTAGCTCAGATTTACCTTCGGGAGATAGTCCGGTTGCATGGTGTGCCGGTATCTATTATTTCATATCGGGGTCCTCAGTTCACTTCGCATTTCTGGAGAGCTTTGCACAGCGAGATGGGTACTCAGATAGACCTCAGTTCAGCATTTCACCCTCAGACTGATGGCCAGTCAGAGCGTACAATTCAGATTCTGGAAGATATGCTCAGGGCCTTTGTGATTGATTTCGGGGATCAATGGGATCAGTTCTTGCCTTTAGCGGTATTTGCATACAATAATAGTTATCAGTCCATCATCGAGATGGCTCCATTCGAGGCTTTATATGGTCGGCGATGTTGTTCTCCGATCGGGTGGTTTGAGCCTGGCGAGGCCAAGCTATATGGTACAGATCTGGTGAGAGATGCCTCGGAAAAGGTGAAGATTATTCAGGAAAGGCTTCGTACAGCCCAATCTAGGCAGAAGAGCTACGCAGATCAGCGGGCATGTGATGTAGAATTTATGGAGGGAGATAAGGTTATGTTGAAGGCTTCGCCGATGAAGGGCATTATGACTTTGGGAAGAAAGGCAAGCTCAGCCCCAGGTTTATAGGTCCTTTCGAGGTGTTGAAGCGGGTTGGAGAGGTTGCTTATGAGCTTGCTCTACCTCCAGCCTTATCAGGAGTACACCCAAGTTTTCATGTTTCCATGCTTCAGAGGTATCATGCCGACTTCTCTCACGTGATTGATTACAACATTATTCAGTTAGATGAGAAGTTGGGCTACGAGGAGGAGCCAGTGGCTATTGTTGATAGGCAGGACCGCCAGTTGAGGTCTAAGACAGTTTCTGCGGTTAAGGTCCAGTGGAGGGGCCAACCAGTTGAGGACGCCACTTGGGAGTCTGAGCAGGACACGTAGAGTAGATATCCACAGCTATTCAGCACTCTAGGTACGATTTTAGTCCCGTTCGAGTACGAACATTTGTTTAAGAGGGGGAGAATGTAACGACCCAGCCGGTCGTTTTGCGTGTTAGGGTCCCGCTTCCTTAAATGAAACCTTCCATATCTGCTATTCGTGCTTTACGACTCGCGGGATCGGGTGGTTCAGGATTTGGGAATGAATTGGATGGTTTAGGAACACTTGGTTCCTTAAGGTTGGCCTATTTGGCCAAGTTTGACTTCGGTCAACATTTTGAGCGAACGACCTCGGAATCGAAAACTGACAGATCCAGTAGCTCCGTATGATGATTTCGGACTTGGGCGTATATTCGGCTCGGGTTTCTAATGACCCGAGAGCGTTTCGGTGCCCGAAATGGAAATCAGGATTTCCTTAAGTTTAGAATTTGACCTGGAATGGTACTTCATGCTATCGGTGTCCGAATGGAATTTCGGGACCAGAAATAGTTTTGTATAGTCATTTATGACTTGTCTGCAAAATTTGGGGTCATTCTGAGTAGTATAGACCCGTTCGGCGCAATGTAATGAATTCTAGAATTTCAAAGTTCTTAAGTTTGATTAATTTGGTTTTGGGGTTGAATTTTGAGTTCTGTTGTTGTTTTTCATGTTCCGGAAGTTTGAGCGAGTCCGTATCATGAATACAGACTTGTCGGTGCTTTTGGACGGGGTCCCGAGGGGCTCGGGGGTGTTTTAGACCCCCGAGAGCTAAGTTAGAAAAACTAGAAATTTTCTTATAGTTTCCTTCTATGCGATCGCAGAAGTAGGGATGCGATCGCAGAGAAGTAATTATGCTGGGCCATCCAATGTTCTCTGCGATCGCATACATCACTACGTGATCGCATAAGGTCCCCTTCCCAACTCTCTGCGAACGCAGACTCACCCCTGCGATCGCACAAGTCACCTACCTACCCCGCCCTACTGCATGTTCCTCTCTGCGGTCGCAGACCTCACTCTTGCGATCGCATAAGCCTACCTCCCTACCCTCTGCGATCGCAGGCCCCATCTATGCGATCGTATAGTGCTTCCTGGGGGCCAGGGTCATTTGTTCTCCGCAATCGCAGGCCTTTTGCCGCGATCGCAGTGGAGGTTTTCCTGGGCAGTATTTAAATGCTCAATTACGGGTTGTCTCCCTCATTAGTCATCTTTTACCTCCATTAGATAGCACCCAAGGTTGATCCCACAACCACCCACTAAAAAGGTAATCAATTCTCTCCTATTTCTCACAATTATGCATGGAATTTTACGGGTTTAATTCCTAAAAGAAACAAAAATCATGAAATTTGGTAGGAATCTTAGGGCTTTGATAATTAGTGAATTATCCCTTTTTAGCCGTGAATTCCTAAATAAATTATGTAATTACGATCCTTAGGCTTCGGGTAATTCATTCCTTCGAGAATTTTCAAAATCCGAACATGTGGGCCCGGGGTCGAAATTTCAAAAACCTTCAAGAATGCTATATTTTGGAATATCTTGTTAATTCTTATTCCTGGAGCATGAATTAATTCAATTATGCTATGTTTGGCTAGTTGTGAGCCTCAAGAGTAGTTTCAGAATTTCGGGCGCATCTTTTGATCCGGTCCTTGGTCCAAGGAGGGCTTTTATCGAGGTGAGTCTCCTTTCTAACCTCGTAAGAGGGAAATCGTCCCTCTAGGTAACCTTGTTTTCTATGTGATCTTGTTTGGGGGCTACGTACGCACCGAGTGACGAGAGTCCGTACATAGTGGCTATTACTGCTTCGTTCGGGTAGTTAGGACACAACATGTTCATTGTTTTTTTTCTTGTTGTAGCATAGATATGACTTGTATACTTGTGTGATTTGTATTGTTGTCTTTGAACGTTGTGATACCTGGCTTGATTTAAGTGTGATAAGAGAATCACGGGATGGGATCGGGCCATACGCCACGACAGATTGATGATTGATTATATTATGGGATCGGGTCATACGCCATGGCAGAGCGATGATTGATTATATTATGGAATCGAATCGTACGCCACGGAAGAGTGATGATTGATTATATTATGGGATCGGGCCGTACACCACGGCAGAGTGATGATTGATTATATTATGGGACCGGGTCGTACGCCACGGAGAGATTGAGACTACCAGGGTGGGATCGAGTCGTACGCCACGACGAGATTGAAACTACCAGGGTGGGATCGAGTCGTACGCCACGCGAGATTGAGACTTCCAGGGTGGTATCGGGTCGTACGCCACGGCGAGATTGAGTACCATACGGGAGCGGGCCGTGCGCCACGGCGGATACCAAACTTTTTTGATTCGAGCTTGTTATTTGATGCCGGATATTGATGTACTTTATTATTTGTTTTACTTGCCTACAGTTTTCTTTACATCCTGCTTACTTTACGATTGTTGGGCCTTAGTGAGTATCGAGTCCACCTCTCGTCACTACTTCTTCGAGATTAGACGGGATACTCACTGGGTACATATTTATATATATGTACTCATGTTTCACTTTCTTTCCTTTTCTGTACTTGACTGTACAGGTCCGGAGGCTGGTCCATCTGATTTTCAAGCCGGTGCCAGATATTGATAGCATGGTCATACTTCACGGTGAGCTGCTTTCCTGGCGACTTCCTAGCAGCACCCTGGAGTTTCTTTTGTTATGCTCTCTGTCTATTTAATTCATAATGAGACCATGTATATGTTGTAGTCATTGTGTATTCAGTAGTTGCCCGTGACACTAGTTCCTGGCACACACGCGGTATATATTTGTGGGGTTTTGGGATGTATATCTATGTGTATGTTTTATTTCGGCCTTGTATCTACTGTGATTTTACCTTCACTCAAGGCTAGTATCATGTTAGTTCTTATAAACTGGTAATCATTGACTTGTTTGATCGAATAGGAAGGGTATCACTTAGTGAAAGATATATCGGCTTGCCTAACCCCGTTGTTGGGCGCTATCGCGACCTAAATTAGGATTTGGGTCGTGACACATATAGTGCATGCTTGTAGTGTGCTGGGAATTAGAGGTTAGGCAGGGTCATAAGGAAACATGTGAAAGGGCAGTAAACATGCTGAAACTAACAGGGAAGGGATAATCACATTGGTAAAATAATAAGTAGGCATGCTAATTGCAAGGTAAACAATAGAACCATAAGTAAGAGCATAGTAGAAACAAGAGGAACTGCAATACAAAAAGAAACATGTATTTTTGAGGCATTAAACCAAATTGAGGACATACAAGTTAAGAGAGAATAAGCACAGAGTGAGGAACTAAAGTGTATAATACTCAGTCTTGGCTTGTAGCCGACTGAGAGTAGCAGACAACCAGAAAAGAAGAGCAAGGGAGAGTATGTGTGTGTGTGTGTAGCAGAGTCCAGAATAGTATTTGTTTGTATCCTATGCTAATGAGAGAGCAAAGTACTTATAGTTTGAGAACAAGTAGCAAATAAGGCAAGAATCATAGTTCAGCGGTAATTATGGGACTTACGTACTAATTAGAATCAAATCAGTAAGGGCTTTCTTTAATTAAGGAGTTAACATTCAAATGGTAATAAGCAGGTACTAAATAAGGAAGGAAATCATATGAGGTCGGGTATAACACGTAAGGAAATAGTTCCAGCATAGTACAAGTACACAGCATGTAATAGAGACTAGGTTCAACAGATGCTAATTAAGGAATAATTAAGAAATCAATTTGACAGCATAATCAATCATAAAATAAGGAAAGAGAATATTTTGGAGGTTGAAATTAGTAGGGAATAGAGGATATCAATCACAGGGAATCAGGCAATATTAACTAAAGGAAAGTACCACAAATGAACAGAAAATATAGGCAAGGAGAAGCAAGAAATCATAAACCCTAGGTAAAGTAAAAAATCACACTAAATTTGGGATTCAAACTAGAACATAGCACATACGAAAGAGAGATAAACACAGCATATACAAGAATCTGAAACACTAAGGGTAAAAATCACAAAAAGCACAGAACGTTCATGAGAAACAAGCACACATACAGATTGAACGAACATTTTATCAAAAAAAGACTCAGAACCCAGGATTAAGACCAAGGGACTCAGGGGTTTAACATAATAAATCAGACAAAGGAAAAACATAGGTAAATCGTTCAACATAGTAGAAAACACTTAAATCAGAAGAAGAATCGTTTTTTGAAAAGGGGTTAAGAAACCCTAGTTTAGAAAAGGTGAAGAATCGTTTATAAACGGGAAGATTTTTTTGAGGAAAACATGTAGAAACCTTATAATATACACAGATCTGTTACAGATCTAAAGAAAACGGAGGGTTCGAAGTTAGGGTTTCCAAAAGTACCCAGAAAAGAGGAAGAACACTCAAAGATATTATCGGTCTTTAGCTGAAAAGTGGTAGATCTTGCTCGAACGGCTATAGATGGACGGAAAAATGGCATGAGATTGGAGAGGTGAGTTGAACCGCCTCTGTTTCACTTGAGAGCCTCAAACGATGACACACGTTCAAAGGAGGGAGCCATAAGGCTGGCAGGAGGTGAGACCTCCATGGATTCCCGCAAAGAGGTGGCCGGAGAAGGGAGGTCATGGGCTCAGCAGGTGGAGCGTCTAGAGAGAGAGATGAGATAACTCAGAGAGACGGCTGAGTGAAATGAGAGGGAGAAAAGAGACGTGGGGCGGTAGTCGTGTAGGTTTAATTAAGGAATGTTAAATCCGGACCGTTGATCAATTTTGATCAACGGTCAGGAAGGGATCTAGATTTGGGTCGGGTAGTTGTAGAGACTGGGCAGCGGGTATTGGGTTAATTAATTCGGTTAGGAATCCGGGTTTAATTAGGCTAGGATATAAATAAAAAAATGACTAGTTATTAAATACCCAATTAAAATTAGCTAAAATTATTTATAAAAATAGCTGATAATTGTAAAAATGAAGTTGATACTTAATAAAATTAAATTAAAATGATAAATCAGTATTTAAAAATGTAAATGACTAATTACTGGATAAAAATAGCATAAAAGGTATGATTAGGTTATAATTGCAAAGTCATTGCAATTATAGCCAAAGAGTGCTAATTTGGATAATTGTGAAATAATTTGGTCTCAATAGGACCAAAAATAATGTACTAAGTCAAGAAATGTTTTTAAAATCATTTGTAATGCAATTCTGTAATTAATTATTAGAAATAAAAATGCTGGATAAATTGAAATAAATTAATAAAAATATGGAATATTATAGAAAAATACCAATTGTTATGAAAGCTTGATTTTGAAAGTATATATGCAAATTTAAAATAATTTGAGGAAGAATTGGGTATCAACACGGGGTTGTGAGTATTCGGGTGGTTGACATCCGGAACACTAAGTGAGAAGGACAAGTTTGCCAGATTCCGAACATGTTCAACTTCCCCTTGAAGTTTCAGTAGCATTTGTTCAAGTTGCGATACAGCAGCGCTCTGGATCTGAACACCCCGACTTTCAGAAGCCTCTGGGTGTTCAACTGGTGTTGAGTTCTCCTTTCTAATATTAGTCAAGTCTTCCATTTTAGCTTTGCTTTTGCCTTTGCCTTTAGGTGGACTAGGAGGAGGAGAAGGTGGAGGGACCCTGGATCTTGTATGGTACGCTGATGATGCCAGAATGCACGAACCCAACCTTTGGGGAAGGGTAATAATCAAAAGAAAATAAAATAAAAACAAAAGATAGTTAAGTCACTGCGGATCATGAGAAATATTGGCAGTATTTAAACACATATTGCAAGGATGTATATGTGTGTCCTAATTTGGGAGCCTCGTTGTGCCCGAGGTAGGCCTAGCGACAAGTTGATTTGGAGAATTTAGATGCCAAAACGCCTCATTTCATTAATATAAATAGACGAATCCCAAAACGACGCTAAAATAGGAAATAAGTCACTAATGACACTCGGCCTTATTACATTTATGAAAGCAAAAAAGGTAAATCTAGCCTATTTGGTCCCAGAAGGACCTTCCCCAGATTCTATATTCTTGATTCCATCGAACAAATTCCCCAACTCGCGCAGTCCCAGCAGCAGGTACGCTCTAGCCAGGTGCCCTCCTTCATTCCCCTCGGTTTTCTGGCAGTCCTCGACCCTTTTGATGATTTTGCCTTCCAGCTCCACTATACCTCGCTCCAAGTATTCCATCTTCCTGTTGGAAAGGATATCCATCTCTTTCCACTCCTCGATCAGCCTTTTATTGGTTTTATGTATCTCCCGGTTCTCGTTCTCAGAATCGTGGATACTTTTGCATAGCCGGTTGTACTTGACCTGAGCCTCAGCATCTTCATCTATGATTCTATTGCCTCGGCTGATTCCCGGCCTCACTAACTCGTCCAAGTCGTCCTCCAACCATGCCACTTAGAAAGGTGCACATCGTGGATGGTACCTGTTTGGTTCAACAGTATTCTTCTCCATGATGATTTTGCAGTGCCACATGTGTTGGGCTTGGCACTTGTAGGGGACGTCGTCTTCCTGGTAATACGCTCTGAAGTGACCCATCTTGGAAACCCTTGGCACAACTTGCTTCCTGCCTTCCTGCCTCATGACTCGGAGAGGAACATAAGGGTATATACCTCTCAACCCGATCAGCACTAAGTGTGGTACATCCCTGAACCTGATGATAAACTCGTCTGTCGGGAACCATTTGAACATCCATTGCACCTGTTCTTAGGCCAGATTATCAAAGAATTCCACCCACTCTTGGCAGTTTTCGGCTGAGCAAACCTGGCTGAAATGTAGGTCATGCGCTTGGGGTGATGGAAAGTAATGTGATCATTCCAAACCCTTCACGGAAGTTCTTGGTGATATTGGCCCCTTTGAAGATGTTCTAAGAGCCAAAACTGCAGCAATAAGTTACAACCCTCAAAATGTTTTACCCCTCTTTGGCAACGCTCCAAGGATCGGTAAATATCAGGTAGGATCATAGGGAAAATGCTGAAGGTTTGCCCATCGATCCCTTCCATCAAGGCCCTGGTTACCATGGCTAACCTGGTATAAATCCTCTCACTCTTTGTAGGGAACACTATCAAGCCCAGAAAGCACACAATGAACACAAATACCATGCGGTGAATATGACCCAGAGATGTGATGGAAAACTCGTCATGATAAGTACGGTATGATTTGTGACCGTATCTTTCATATAAGTACTCAAAGGGTATGTAAGAATGCTTCAGACACTCCAATTCAGCATTTTTCTACAACCCCGCCATTTTCAAAAAACCTATGCTCATGCGGTTCTCAGGTAACAATAACCCTGGGCTATCCCAAACCAGTCCAGCTGGTCCTCCTATTTCTTCTAGGAGCGGTTTCCTTTCGATATTCCCAAAGAGGAATACAGCTCTTTCACTATCCCAAAACAAAGTAGCAGCCTCAATCAACATATTGCTTGGCTGGATGTCCAGTAGAGACGGTAAATAGCCCATATACTTCTTTACGTGTTTCTTATCACTGGAGGAAAGGTATTCCCACCAGATTAGGAGCATTGGTGGGATATTGCTGACCATACCGAATCTAGGGACCTCGTTCCTCATTTTCTGCAAGACAAAGATGGTAAGGCCCTTACATCCGCCAGACTCGACTATTTGTACACTTATGATTAGCATACATGCATTTAGTTCTCAAGATTAATGCACAGAACGTGATCGTGTCAGTTGGCATTATGAAAACCCTGGTGGACTTTTGGATAAGGCTGTCTTAAAAGGTTATTGTGCGGACAACACATTAACCCGGCTAGGTTTGACCATGATACATGCACAATATAACAAAAGTAAGGTTTCTATGGGGGTCTAGACCGGTACCCTCGAGTGGACAAATCAAGGGGGAAGGCACGGAACCATCGACTGCACCGCTGATCGACTGGTTTAACCGCAAATAAGCCTTTCCGAATTTAGGGGATGATATAAATAGGAAGAGTGCAACCACTCATCAAGCGTTGCTATAGGATTTGTATAGGCACGAGTGGAATATGATGTTGAGCATGATTATGTAGCAATAAACAACATGTTGCCATGTATTTGCACATTATGAAAGCGATAAATACAGTAGTTATAATTGAAAGCGATTACAAAAGAAAACAAAGAAACATGTCAGTTTCGTTTTAGAGAAATAAATACTTGGAAAATAAACAACTGATTGCACATAAAGGGGGGAAGGGAAATGGTGCAGGTATTATAAAGGCATAAACTCACAAAGTGGTTTGAAATGGTAAAATCCAGGAATCCTTAGCAGAGTCGCCATGCTGTCGCGCCCCCCTTATTCCTCTCCTTTCGGATTGGTCAGGGTTTTTGACATTATTTGGACAACTAGTCTCGTTTTGGGAAAGGGCTATAAGGAATTTGAAGAGTCGCCACCTAACGAATTAAGGTGCGTTAGGGCACCTACTACGGGTCATTTATAACACAGATCGAACAACCAGAGATTGGGTAAGGGCTTGAAATTACTTCAAGGGGAAGGTGTTAGGCACCCCTCAAAGTCTACAACTGTGGGTCCCGGCCAAACTTACTTTGTGAATTAATCAAGTAGCAAATAGACAGTCTAAGCACACATATGTAAACAAATAAAGGTCTTAACAGATCAGTAGTCATATGTAAAAGGAACATTGGTTTTAATAGTTAAGCAGTCTAAGCACACATATGTAAAAGTATAAGGGAGGTCCTAAGTTGTTTATCCTGTAGGATCACATCTATGCAATGCCCGGTAATCACTCCTCAATGAGGGGCTACGCGTCGCATTAGCGCACAGGTCATCATATCCTTATCTACCCTTTATCCCACCCCTTAGCGGTTATTAAGAAATTTTTATTTAACAAGCTCTAAGCGTGCTGTTACCCGTCCCTTCCTTGTGGTCCCGAAGGAGTTTAGGACCTCTAAATCAGGGCAGTTCTAGACAACCCCTAAGGTATTTAAAAGGGAAGAATCTAGGCGACAAATAAATAATAGTTAGGAACAGAAGAAAAATTAAAGAAGAAGTTAAAAGGCTCATGTTTACCTCCACATGTAATGAACATAAACAGCACGTCTCAAACATAAATGCAGGCAGTTTTTAGAAAAATCTTAGGACAGGATGTCTAGGTGAACATTAATACACAGAATAGGCAACACTTGTCCAAAACTCAGTGGCAGGGTCCTAATAGTTTGCCTACTATTTTAAGACATGCGAAACTTAGTAGTAAGCTATCAGAACGCGCAGTTTTTTAGTTTATACAGGGATTAATTACCTAAGGCTTGCCTAGGCATGGGACTGTGCATAATAACAATTGCAAGACATTTTAAACAGCTCAGAAGTTATTTAACCTATAATCATGTTGTTCTAGGTGATACAAATTTGAAAATGAAAAGGTTGTTGTCAATTATACTCAGAAAAAACATACACCTATATGTGAGACTGTTTTATGCTTTTTTAGGATCAACGACTTATTTTAATTAGACTAGGCATATTCAAACGAATGCAAACAGAATTCCTAGAACATGATATCTAAATGCATATAGGAATGACAGATTTTTGTTAAAGTTATTCATTAATCCTAATAGCAGGATTTCTAAGTGAGAAACTTATGCAACGTTAAAGAGGGGATGGATGACATGTGATATGCTGAAGCAGTAAATTTGAAGCCCTAAGAACAAGATATCTAGTGCATGTTTAGCATGATTTGGATGCAAATGAACACACTAGTCCTAAGACATGTATTCTAATGCAAATACACAGAATGTAAAGCCTAAAGCATGCTTTCTACCCAGTTTTATTAACAAGATCACACAGCTACCCTTCCCGTTTTCACTAGCCACCCCAATATTTGTTTACAAATAATTATTACAAACCAATGATCGAATGAATTACATAAATGGAAATTAAATTAACTATAGGGAGCCTGAAATAGGCCCAAAGTAAACCTAGTAAGGCCAAGCCTTCAATGATCTCAATGCCAAAGGATTTCATAGTCAGATTTATATCAAGGTGTGTAAGAGTTCCCTAAGGACCTCAAGGATCCCGAGCAGTGCTCACACCTAGACTTTTCATAACAGGGATTGAGTAAGTGCAGTGTGGAAGGGCCAGCCCAAGTGTGCCAGAGTTCAGAGGGGTCTCAAAAGGATCCCAAGGCAGTCACACACTGGAGGGGCAGAACCTAGGGACTTAAGAGTAAAGTGAGAGTACTTGACATGGTTTTGAAAAGGTTTTGACAAGAAAAACAGTATTGAATTGATTCAAGAAGTAAAGAAGTTTTTGAAAATATGAACTGATTAGTAGTAAAACAGCTTTTTGAAAACAGTGTGAACACTTATGAGAAATCAGCAAACAGCTTAAACAGGTTCAGCATCATTCAACCACAGATTTCACTCAGGGATTATGGGAATTGGGGACACATAGAACACATTAACACTGGTCCAATTAGAACACATAGCCAGAGTTATTTTAACACTAGATAACTTAGCAAAGCACATTGAGCAAGAGCACAAGTGAGCATATTAGATAAACGAATTGAAACATGCTAGATACAGCAGTAGGCAGATTATTAGATACACTAGTAACAAGTTTAAACAGGACAGAATACATGCATTCTAGTGATTAACAAGTATAGTTTAGACATGTTGGGTGAAACAATGATTTAGACATGCTAGTTACACATTGAAAAGCCAAATAGTAAGCAGGAACAAGACTGGAAATCAATGAACTAAAGTAGTAACAGAGCACATAGAGTTTTGGACTTGAAATTGAAGAGAAAACACATAGTATAGAGCAGGTGTAGTGCAATAACTAGCCTTGGCTTACAGTCGGCTAGTTCAGTAAAAGTAGCAAGTAATAAGAAAGAACAGAGAGCTTTTTAGTGTAAGAGAGAATTATTGAACTAGTGTTCGTGTGTGTTAGTGAGAATAGAAGAGAGTATATATAATAGTTGATAGCAGAGTAAAATAAGATAAAGGAAATCAATCATCAACAATTAAGGAAGCCACAGAATCAGTTAAGCAAAAAATCAGCAAGTCTTCCCTTAATTAAGGGGTAACCAGTTAACGGTAAAGAGCAGGGCAGATAATTAAGGAAATAAATCACTTAAGTACGGGATAGGTAATTAGGGGTAAATACATAAGAGTTTAATTAAGGAAACAATCAATAAGAATATGCAAGTACCACAGTTAATCAAGAAATAATTTAAGGTTGTAAAAATAGGGAAAATTACCGGAAATAAGCATATAGGTATTACCATAGCAAATCAGTAAATAAAGGACTCGTAATAATACTGATTTTAAGGAAAATAATATAGGTTTTCTATGAATGACAGATAGGCTGAGTATAACACATAAAATCAGTCAAGATTTGAATCCAAAACCCTAATAGAAGCACATTAGGGTAAAATCATAAGTCATTCAAATTAAATAAAGGAGAAACCATATGAATCAAAATACAGAACAGGGTTATGTATCAAATAAAACATATCGACTCAGAATCCAAACATAGTGTCAAAATTAGGGGTTTCAACATAAACTAGTTAAGGTTGAGGAAAAACTCAACATAATCGATTAAAACACATAAGAATCAGACACTTAAAATCAGAAAACATTTTGAATAAGATTTTCAAGGAAACCCTAGTTGGGAAGAATGAGAAGACACTTGAAAATCAGAAGGTTTTTCATAAAAACAAGAAAACCAGTTCGATCCATCTATGATTTGTACAGGTCTGAGAAGTTCAGGAGATGAAAGTAGGATTTTTGTAAAAATAACGCAGAGATGAAGATATCGGCTTAGAAACCCATAGGTTTAGGAAAAAATAGAAAGATCTTACTCAAAATCGATCCATGGCGGCATGAAACAGGCAAGAACAGGCCAAAGGTGTGAGTGGAATAACCCTTGTCCCTAGAGGGCCTTAGAGACAGCAATACTAGCGTAAGAAAGCCATGAGAGGCCTGAGGGTGGTGAGGAACCACCATGGTTGACGGTGGAGAGTGACGGCGAGGTGAGATTTAGGGTTAGGGTCTTAGAGAATCTGAGAGAGAAGGGGAAGGGGTGACGGCAGAGTGAGGAGAGAAGTGAGGGGTTTGGGAAGGGGGTAATTTAGGTTAATTAAGGAAAGGGGTAATCCAAACCGTTGATAAAAAATGATCAATAACCAGGATTCACCCAGATTGGGTCGGGTTAGGTAGGATTTGGGCCTGGGTTGTATTGGGCTAGTTTAGTTAGGTATTTGGGCTGGTTATATAAGACTGAAATTGAAATAGAAATGGCTATTTGTTAAATACCCCAAATGAATTGATTAAAATAATTTATAAAATAATTACTAATTATAAAAAATGGATTTCATGTATAGAAATGTTTTGAAAATGGTTATTTAGTATTTAAAATACAAAAGACTAATTTTTGGTAAAATAATACAAAATTATATGCAAGGGCTATAATTGCAAAGTTATTGCAATTGTAGCCAAAAGGTGCAAAATTGGTTATTTATAGAATGATTTGGACTCAATAAAAAACCATAAATAGTAATATTAAATCAAGAGATGTTCTGAAATCATTTGTGATGCAGTTTTGTAATTATTTATTAGAAACAAAATACTGGACCAATTAATTAAAAGGTGGAAAATTATGGAAAAATACCAATTGATGCTAATGCATGATTCTGAAGGTATATATGCAATTTAAAAATAATTTTAGGAAACATTTGGTATCAAACAGCCATCATGGTAGGACAACTCATTCTGCACAGCATGTAGCCCGTGTGTAATGGCTTGGTCTACTTTTAGTTCTCAAGTTCCATTATCTTTCAGTGTTATCCATGTGAGTTCATATAGTGCTCTATCTATTTAGGGTTCTTTTAGTTGATATTCGGGTCATGAGGGGAAGATTCAAGTTCAGCAGCCTTAGTCGGCCAGTCAATAGTTCATGCACTAGTTGAACCACCCCTTGCCCAGTCAGCTAAATGAGGAGGACATGCAGTTAGGGGTTGGTCTAGAGGAGGGGGTTAAGTTAGTAAAGGTTTGGACAGTGGTAGTCATTCTCATTGCTATACTTTTTTGGGTAGACTCATGGTAGTGGCCTTAGAGGCAGTGATTATAGGTATGGTTTCAGTTTTTCGTAGAGATGTTTCTATGTCGTTAGATTTGGGGTCTACCTATTCATATGTGTATCATCATATTTTGCTTCTTATTTAGATATTCCTTGTGGTTATCTTGATATTCATGTTCATATGTCTCACATGTATAGATTCTATTATGGTGGATCATGTTTATCAGTCTTGTGTAGTTACTATTGATAGGTATAATAATATAGAAAATCTTTTATGGTTGTATATGGTTTATTTTGAGGTGATTTGTAGTATGTATTGGTTATCTTAATAATAATATGATATCTTGGATTGTCATGCTAAAACTATGGCTTTAGCTATGCCAGGGTTGCCTAGACTAGAGTTGAGGGGATCACTTGGTCATTCTCCAGGTAATGTGATTTCATTTTTGAAGTCTTATGTATGGTTGAGAAGGTGTATCTAGAATATTTGGATTTTATTCATGAATCTAGCATAGAGTGTTTACCTTGAAAAATGGTATTAACAATTATATTGGATTTTGTGGTTCTAAAAATATATGATTTATTTCAATACTAGATGTTAGATAAGAAATACTAGGTGTAATTAAAGGAAAGTAATGATAAGCAAACAAAGTTGTTACAAGGCTGGGCCTCGAGCTCGCTGGAAGTGGGGCCTCGAGGTCAGGTTCTAATGAGCAATAATGAACAATATAGGAAGAACAGTGTATGAACACAATAAATGGAAAGCAATAAATCAGTGAAACAATTGTTGAGCACGTTTAAGCAAGAAAATTAGAGAATGTTCTATTGCAGTGAATATTCATGTGTGGCACAAAATGAAAGGGGTCCCCTTTATGTAGGAGGGGAGAATCCCAACATAGTACATGTCTAATAATGACAAAGAAATGCTATTGGTACAGTTATGTAACAACTTAGTACGGACTTGTACTATTTTCTGCAGACCTTATCAGCTCTAGCCATGTATCTTTGGGAATTTCCCGCCTTTCCATGACGTTCATCGATTTGTACTACTCCGAGGTTGACCACAGTGAACCTTCGATATGCTCCCTCGAGGGATGCACCTCGAGGTCAAAATTCAAATTCTGCTTCGAGATTCTCCAGGTCGGGCGTGGAGTGCCACAGTGGCCTCAAAATTGGAGTCTCCGATTTTGGCCGTATACAGATAGTCCCCGCGTTTCTTATAATGAAATGATAAGAAACGATCTTGAATACTTGCCTCTTCGACATCCTCATTGTGATGTCAGCCACGTGAGATCATTAAATGATGTGACAGAAAGGTTGTACTGAGGTCTTGTCAACACGATTCTCGAAAATCCCACGAACCACCATTGGTCGCCTTTTCAACTCCTCCAACATGCTAAGATGGCTCCTATAAATACTTCAATTCTTTGCCTTTTACACTTTTACAGCATCATCAAATCTTCAACAACAGCATTCTGTTTTTCAACCTCTTTTTGTGTTCATCTCTGCATCATCTCTCTCTTATTACTTTGAAATTTTATCACAACCATGGCAAAAACTTCTAAGACAGTCCCTCAAAAATAGAAAGCCCCTTCCTCGTCACGCTTATCTAAGAGCAAAACAGCAACACCTCCCTGTATTGAGGAGTGTATTCATGCGCCCTTCGAGACATCCTCTGATTTCAAAGTTGATAAACCTCCTTTGGTATCGGGCTGATGTAAGCCCATGTCTCGGTACATTATCTTAGTAACCGACATAGAGAAGATAAAAATAGATTGTCGCTGGGGGGAGGCGGTGCAAGTGGAGATCCCTTCATCGAAAGAAGATATCACTACACACAAAGTTGGCTTCCTCAGCTTATACATGTATCCCTTTACCTTATGTCCTGTAGACTCTTCTTCACCACCAATAGACCCAGTGATCCTCGATTTTTGCAGACAATATTGGGTGACGCTCGGTCAGATTTATCCTTCTTTCTGTAGAATCGTCTACTTAATTAGGTATTTCTAAAACATGGTCGAGGGGATTCCTTTCACCCTCGATCATTTTATTAGATTGTATAGACCTTGTCTCTATCGAGGGGGCCTAGTCAAATTGCAGCGTCGATCTACCAAAGCATTTTTTGCCAGCATCGACGAAGATAAAGACCGGGGGTGGATGAGCCGCTTTGTTCGAGTCAGAACTTCGGACCTCATCCATGCCGAGAAGATCCATGGAATATGAGGCATAAGTGTCGTTACACTGAGCATGCTTTTCCAACTGAATGTCCTCTTTTCCACTTTTGAACTAAATCATTTCTCTTTTGAATTTTCCTCTTTTCGGATGACACGGCCACCGTGTGGTTACCTGGGGTGGTCAAGGACCTCCCGGTCTAGGTTCGACTCTAATATTCCACCTCCCCATATGACAAGTGTGATTGGCGCGATTTGGCCAAAACCCGATGGGAGGCCAAAAATCATGGTAAGCTCTTGCCACTGTTATTTCTGAATTCCTTATTAAAAGATTTCTTTTCGGTATGATTGACCTTTTATGCTTGCGCAGGCCTTGAGGAAGTTGTTTCGATGAGGCCGCCTCCACCTGGCGAAGTGGGGACCCAAACACCCGCCAAAGACAAAAATGAGAAAGAATGAGACGTTGACAGAGTCCCCTAAACCAAAGAGAGCTAAGGCTCGAAAGCCTAGGGCGGATGTAACAGTCCTAACTCCGGAAGCTGCTGAGAGTCTTCGTGCTGAAGATGAAGACGATGACGGTTGCCCAATGGTACTTAGGGAAAAACGAAGCGTTGATGCTTTGAAGGCTGCCGAGCAGAATACTAAGGAGTAAGAGGTGGCTGATGCGGTCCCACCTCAAATTGAGGAGACCCTCGAGGAGGGTTTGCATGGAGTCCCTGAGTCGACCATTGAATAGGAAATACCTTGTGCCGATGAGCACTTGGTTGGCGAATTCGGAGGACCCAGCTGTGAAACTATTGAGGGTGAGAGGAAGCCCAGATAGAGGTTGATGTCATAGGCGTTCTTCTATTAGGCCTGTCATTTTCTCCATGGAAAATACGGGACGCACAGAACAGGGAGACTCCCGATATGGGGGCATCCCAGGGAAAGAATTATGCATTTGGACATTATTTCTCCGGTGTTGAAGAGGAGTTCGATTTCGACGCCCCAATTATTCTTGAGGAGGCTGCGAAACTCCAAAAACATGTATCTTCTTGACATAATATTTGTGCTTCGAGCTTTGATTATTGTTTCTCTAACTTATTCCCTGTGTTTTGTAGGTCATTATGTTGTACGAACAGGATTTCTTCAAGTTACGAGACGAACTGACTCATCATGAGGAGGAGTCTGAGAAACTCACGTCGAAGTCGAATGAGCAAAAGACTTTATATGCCCGAAAGGAAGAGAAATTGAATGATCTCCGAGCAAGGTTGTAGAAAGTGCTCCAAGAACGGGCCAACTCCACTGAATAGGTAGCTTAGCCTTCGAGGGTTTGCTTTCTATTTTCATAACCCAGCGTCCAACAATTTGACTTGGTTATTTCAAATCAAGCAGAAGGATGATCTAGTGGGGCAGCTTCGAGGCGAGATTATTGCTAAAGGTGCTGAACTCCTCGAGCTCAAGCGGGGCATGGAGAGTATGTCCTATGAGAAGGACACCCTTCGAGAGAAGTTGGCTTCGGCCCAGCAGCTACTTCAGGGTGCGAAAGAGGAGGCCCACACGTGTAAGGCGCTTCATGTCGAATCAGTCGTCACGTTATCCACGGCCAAGTCTGAAGCTGACGCACTCATATTCCCATACCAGGAAGATGCAGCTGCAGAGAATGCTCAAGCCAGGGAGATATTTGAAGAAGCTGAGCTCAAGTTGACTCGTGCCCTCGATCACGCTCGACTAGAAGCTCAAAGGCAGGCCTTCGAGAAAGTGCACGCCAAGGGCTTTGATCTCTCTGCCGATATCGAAGAAGCGAAGACCTTGGAAGAGGCGTTGGTGGCACAGATCCCTTCTGACGAAGGCTCCGCTAACGGGTCAGAGAGCATTGGAGAAGAAGACTAGGCCCTTCTTCGTTGTTTTTAATTCTTCTTCTTTTGGGTCAAGGGCTCTATATGAGAGCTTTGTAAGTGTATTGATGTAAATACCTTTTGGAATATAAGGAATTTTCTTGCTTTTCCCTTTCTTTGTATAATATCTTCAAAGTTTTACCTTTTAGTGTTCATGCAAAAGTCAAATCCGAACTTTATTTTTGCCTCTTTCGACCTCGATCTTGGAGCAACAGAGACCCTTGAGGTCGAGTTGTTCCGATTTCAATCGCATACCTTCCTTATGCTGGGTTGGTAAGGAATTGATTTAACTCCTCAGTTCCTCGAAACGCTTTGCGATGGCGTCACTCTCATGATGTGACCATGAAGTGACCATAGTGACTCGTCAGCTCACTTCTCCATAAGCCATAATTTCTTCATCACAGCTGGTTGTTTGTCAATATTAATGAATAGTCATTGCCTTTAACCTATATATACTTGCCTTTCCTCCTATGAAGAGCTTTACTGCTTTGTGCAACCATTTCTTTCTATAGAGTTCCTTACTTGCGGCAGTTCTACTTCCGTATCAGATCAAAGCTTTAGCCTGAGTTTTCATCTTCCCTTTCTTGTTTTGAAGGAATCATGGCTACCATGTCCAAATCCGCTAACCAGAAAGAGGAAAGTCCCACCTCTGCTTTCTGCCCAACCGGTGGTACACCGCCGGCGTTTGGCGAGCTAACCTCAAATTGTTTCATCTCGATGAAAGACTTTACGATAGAGAAACCTCTCAACGTTCCGTTCCACCGAGAACATGCGTCGAGGTTCATTCGATCAATAGAAGAGAGACATCTCGAAGTTGTGGGGAGAGACTACATATGGGAAGAAAAGGTGATGTTGCAGATACCCTCCCGGGAAGAGGATATTATGGCCGATGTAGAGGGGTTTCTAAACGTGTATACATCCGTCTCGACCGACTCGTGCTCAAGTTTTGTCAAAGGTATCGGGTTACTTTAGCTCAGACCCATCCGTCTTTCTGGCGATCGTGCTGATGATGAGATTTTTTGCCGAAAAGGCTGAGCTCGAGTTCACTCTTAGCCATCTCATTAGATTGTATCGGCCTTTAAATTACCAAAGTATAAGTACACTACGACGCCGGCCCACCAAGCCCTTTATTGCCAGCGATGATGAGGATAGGGACCGAGGGTGGATGAGTAGGTTTGTTAGAGTGAGGACGGTTGACATCATTCCTGCGGAGTTCCTGCCATGTTCCCCACGAAATGGAATTTCAAACGTAAGTAATATGCTGTACTTTATTATTTTTGTTCTCAGTAGAGCCAGACTTCATAAGAACGCTTCATTTCCTCCTCTGCACGGATCTCGTGGATGCCAAAAGAGGTCCCCGATGTTGCGGATTGAGCTCACAAATTGGCAGCTTCCTCGACCTACGACGAACACAAGTGACAAAATTGTCGAAGGGCAGATGGGAAGCAAAACACCATTGTATGTGTTGTGTGGTTCATTTCTTAAGGAATACTTCTCTTTACATTTATTAATTTCTTTGTTGTAGGCATCGGTGAGTTCTCTGAGGTGAGACCGTCTTCTCTCGAGGAGTAAGAAGGACCATCGCCTTCCAAGTCAAGAAAGGATAATAAAAGGAAAAGATCCTCGAGGGACGAGGATGCTCACGGCAAAAGAGGACCCAACTGGGGACGTAAGGATGACGTTGCCATTGACGAATATCTCATATTTATTGGTCGATCGGTCAATGTCAATGCATCAGGGAAGGATGGCTCTTCATTGATGGCTCGAGCCAGGAGGCCTCCGGAAGCTGTCAAGCCTGCTGGGCTCGATGCCCCTAGCTTCTAGGGAGAGATTCCACAGGAGATGAGGGGCGAAGGCCCTTCACTACCTAACTTGGGAGCTCGTTTTTGGACGTCGGGAAATTTCATCGGGGCCAAGGAGACCTAGCCGGTAGATGCAATATCAACCTTCGAGGAAGCTCAACGACTCTGCTATATGGTGCGTTTTGAAGTCATTATAACTTTTCTAACTTCGTACTTTCTTATTTTATTTATCGAACCTTCTTTCTTGTAGGCCTTCGACAAACTTAAGTCTGAGCTGCTCCGCTGCGATACCAGGTTGCGTAAATCCTTGAAAGGGGAAAGATTCCTTAGGCTTCTTTGCAGCAAGGGGGAAAAAGATTTGGTGCATCCTTGGGTGGAATTGACCCGATCCCGTGAGCATAAAGACAAGTTGTAACACCTTTGGGGTGAAGTCAACTAGGTTAACTCTGAGTGCAATGAATTGAGGGCGCAGATGGATGCCCTTGTTGCGGCTAGAAAAAATGCTTTGGCTAAGGTCTCTGCCCTTGATATTCAACTCCGTAGTGCTCGAGACGGCGACTCGATTCAGGCGGACGGGATAGCTAAGCTTGAGACCCATCTCTTGAAGATGAAGGCAGAAGTCGTAGAGGGTCGAGCCGAAGCCGAAGAGGTCTGAGTAAAGGCTGATAAGAAGGTGGTTGTCTATTTAAAAGATGCAATCGACGCTCGGAAAAAGTTGAGGGGGGCTTTTGATAGAGAGAGGAGGATAAATGAGTATGCCCGATGCATATATCGAAGGGAAACCCTCGAAGAGATTCATGCTAAGGACTTCGATTTCTCGGAAGAGATAGAGTAGGCCAAAGCAGATGAGATCGACGCCAAGTTCCTCATTTCTTCTGATGACGAAGCCGATGTTTGAAGATAATGAGGAAAAGTTCGTTGAGGGGCTGACGAAGACATAACCCCCGAAGGGGGGGAGACTAAGTCCGCGAAGATAGACTAGGTCTTTCTTTCTCGATTTATATAAGGGGCTCCCTGTGGGGGCCTTGTAAATTCATCTTTGTGCCATCATTATATAAAATGCCATTTTATCTTTGCTTAATATTTCCAACTTTCTTGTGTCTTTGCTTTTGTTTTGAATTTTAATGTTTGCCGATAATTAGTCTGATATGTTGGACTTCAAAATAAAAACCCTTAGGTTTTTGTGATTGATGAGTAATTGATAATAGTTGACCGTTTAGGGCTCGGTCTTCGAATCAAGTCTTTGACTCAGGCTCATCGACCCTTAGGTTTTAGCACATTGGCCCTTAGGCTTTTTAGCTCGGCCCTGAGGCTCTTTGGATCGGCTCTGAGGCTCTTTAGATTGGCCCTGAGGCTCTTTTTAGGTTGGGTCGATTCGACCTTCAATATGGATATAGTTTTCCCTCATTTTGGCTAAATACTTTTGAAATTTTGAATATGTCTTGGCATGTTTTGTGTTCGTCCGACTCTTCGACGGCTTAAACAAGAACCTCGATTATGAGTCGATATGTGACGAGAAATGAGTACCCTGTGAGGTTCTCTCGAAGGCTGATTTTACGAATCCTTTTTACTGAAGGGTGATTACTTCTAAGCCTTTTCATTGTTTAGAGATGATATGATCGAATCTCCTTTGCTTATGCCGAGGGTAGCCTGATTAACCGGGTTTTTCGAAGTGTTCAAAGGTCTTTAGATTTTATGGCGGAAGTCGGACGTCTCCGAGCCGCGTTAATTCGGCTGTAGCCTTTTAATATGATAGTAGTCTTTAAGTTTGGTCATAGCCTTTAGTCCCCGGGTGAGATGAACTCGGCGTCTATATCGAGGGTATGCCTTTTTAGGGGTTTTACAAGTTCGAATATATAGCCTTGGCCTTAATATCGGGGTTATGCCTTTTTAAGGTCTTATAAGTTTGGGCAAGCCTTGTTGAGGTCTTACAAATTTGATGTTTCCTCACTGAGGTCTTACGAGATCGAAGTTGCCTGATCGAGGCCTTACGAATTCGAGTTTTTGATGGCTCGATGAACTGACTGTCGATGACAGTCCCTGAGTGTTCGAGAGTTTTTGGCCCTTGAGTCGTCTTATGAGAAAGTAGTAAACTTCTTCGAGGCACAAAGTAATTTGATAAGCAAAGAGGCTTCTTAAATTACTTGATATATGCGTACATGTTTTTCGCCTTTGGAGGCTCGATTATTCTACATGGACACGGTTGTTGACCGTTTGGCCCCATATAACATTCTCCTATCGAGGCCTTCCTAGGCATAACTTGATTCCTTCGACAAGACAACCTCCGAGGGTGATGCCCCCCAGTATTCGAGGTTGAATAAAAAGAAGCCTTGAATACTTGTTGAGTTTTCCTTAGGTAGCATATAGATGTTGCCTCGTTAAAAACCTCAACGGTAAAACCCGTTTGGGATAAAACCCGATCTAAGGGAAAAAGAGTGCAACGCATGCATTAAACCCCAAGGTCTTCGAGCTCGAGGGTGCTTCGATTCCTCTTAATCGAATACATGCAATAAGTTAGTATAAAAAATAAATGACAAAGGGGAGGGTCATACCTTAGCAATGATGGCGTTTGAGCCTCGATATGTTTCAATCGCTTGTTTCGAGGACGCGGCATGGTCCTTTATTCATTCATTCGAACCCAACCGAGAATGCAAGTTGTGGTTACTATTTGGCTGTTTGCTTGTCTTTTGGCTCCTTCGAGGAAGAGGGCGTCGATGCTGGCGCCACATCGTGCACAGTGAACATCTATATTGCTGTGTGCTGCTCCTCGTACACTGTTTTTACCCATCCTTCGTTGGAAATTTCATCATTCGATGAAGGGTTGATGGAACCTCCCTCATACTGTGTATCCACGGCCTTCTAAGTAAGGCATTTTATCTCATGTCACCTTCGATGACATGAAACTTGGTATCTTGGATTGTACCGGCCACGTTGACTGGGAGGATGATCTCCCCTTTCGTTGTCTCACTCTCCATGTTGAATCCATTGAGCACTCGAGAGGTGGGTACCATCTGATCGAGCAGTCTGAGCTGCTCCACTACCCTAGATCTAATTATGTTGGTCGAGCTACCTGGATCAACGAGCACACATTTATTTGCTTGGTCTCGACTCCCTTTCTGTAAACCTTAGTTCCTTCGTTAAGAGCCTGATAGGATATAGTGAGACCGAGAGGGATCCTAATTGGTCGTCTTCGACCCTGATCTTCAATTGATACCTGTTGTGCATATCCGCCCAAGTTACAACGGGATACTCGATCAAATTTTTCTTCAGCTACTTCAAAGCTGTCGAGCTTCATTCGTTCAAGCCGTGAGTGAAGGCCTGAACTACACAGTCATCGGAGACTGGTGGTAATTTCATTCGCTCCATCTGAAAGCGAGATACAAATTCCCTTAGCATCTCATTTTCTCTCTGTTTGATTTTGAAGACATCGGACTTCCTTGTGGCGACCTTGATGGCACCAGCATGTGCCCTCACAAAAGAGTCTGCCAACATGGCAAATGAATCTATTGAGTTCGCAGGTATGTTATGATACTACATCATAGCCTCCTTTGACACTATTTCTCCAAATATTTTAAACAAGACGGACTCAATTTCATCATCCATTAGGCCATTCCCTTTCACAACACAAGTATAAGTGGTAATGTGCTCATTGGGGTACGTGGTCCAATTATACTTTGAAATATCGGGCATTCTGAACTTCTTCAGGATGGGCTTCGAAGCCGTACTCTATCGAAATGGTTTCCGCATGAACTTCTTTGAATCTACACCCTTCATAATCGTTGGTGCGCCCGGGATCTTATCGACCCTCGAGCTATAGGTCTCTACCTTTTCGTCGCTAGTTTCTATCTTCTTTTCTCTCGACTCAATCCTTCTGGTGAGTTCCTCGAGCATCTTCATAATGGCGGGGTCTATTGTCGACCCATTGTTACTCGATCTCTCTGGTGCTTGCTCGACTCGAGGAGCAGCTTCCGGTGCCGCTATGCTTGGAGTTTTTGGTTGACATTACAGCTGAGAAATAGCCATTTGTTGTGCTTGTAACATCTCAAAAATGACTTGTAGGCTAAATTCTCTTTCCTATCGAGCTAGAGCTCATTGTGCCTCATGTTGGTCACCTCCGCGCACACTTCCGTCGATATCAGAGCTTACATCGACATGCACCGCGTTGCGTGAGCCCACATCGCAGGGGATTTGTGTTGGTGCTACCCCAGGGTTTTGCACTGGTACACCTGCGAATGAGGCGGTTGCACCGTTCTCTCCATGAAGCCCCAGATCGTTATTTTCGTGTGCATTTGCTGAGTTACACATTTTTTTACCTGAAATCAAAGATCATTAGACAAGAAAAAGTGTGAAAAATAACTTTTGTTTTTGGAAAACTAGAACAAAATCAATCACTATTATTTTTAGTACCACAGTGGGCGCCAAACTGTTTACCTTGAAAAATGGTATTAACAATTATATTTGATTTTGTGGTTCTAAAAATATGTGATTTATTTTAATATTAGTTGTTTGATCAGAAATATTGGGTGTAAGTAAAGGAAAGTATTGATAAGCAAACCAAGTTGTTATAAGGCTGGGCCTCGAGCTCGCTGGAAGTGGGCCTCAAGGTCGGGTTCCAATGAGCAATAATGAACAATATAGGAAGAACAATAAATGGAAAGCAATAAATCAGTGGAACAATTTTTTAGCACGTTTAAGAAATAAAAGTAGAGAATGTTCTATTGTAGTGAATATTCATGTCTGATACAAAATGACAAGGGTCCCCTTTATATAGGATGGGAGAATCCCAACATAGGACATATCTAATAATGACAAAGAAATTCTATTGGTACAGTTATGTACCAACTTAGTACGGACTTGTACTATGTTCAGCAGACCTTATCAGCTCTAGCCACGTATCTTTGGAAATTTCCCGCCTTTCCATGATGATCATCGATTTGTACTGCTCCGAGGTTGACCACAGTGAACCTTCGATATGCTCCATCGAGGGATGCACCTCGAGGTCAAACTTCAAATTCTTCTTCGAGCTTCTTGAGGCTGGGCGTGGTGTGCCACAGTGGCCTCAAAATCGGACTCCCCGATTTTTGCTGTATACATAGAGGTTTCTTCTATGGACTCAATACCGGTTGTGAGGGAGTTTCCTAAGGTGTTTCATACGGATTTGTCGGGTATGCCACCGCATAGGGATATTTATTTTCATATTGACTTGGCTCTAGGCACCTGGATATTTATTCCACTATATTGCACGGCTTCATCTAAGTTGAATGGATTGAAGAAGCAGTTGTAAGATTTGCTTGAAGAGAGGAGCATAAGCAGAACATTAGGATTATACTTATACTTTTAAGGAGAAGAAGTTGTATGCTTAGTTTCTAAGCGTGAATTTTGTTTTGGGTTAGTTGCATTCTTGGGTCGCATTATGTCAAGTAATAGTATCAAGGTTAATCCAAAAAAAGACAAAAATCTAGAATTTAATTTCAGATTGTAAGAATGGATTGTAATTATAATTGAATAATGTACATTGGAATTTCAGAATAATACGTAGGATGAAAACAGAAAATCCAGGTCCGCTTGACTGGGCTACCCGGTCGAGCACCGGTCGTGTCCCTCGGTTTTGGGGCGTGACACTTTGATTGTTATAGGTATTCTATATGAATGATCAATTTTGAAATCCGGGTCGAGGCTAAGGTTGACTTTTGATTGACTTTTCTATTTGAGTTAAATATTAAATCCTTTTTATATAGAATCAATTCCTGAAGCTTGTATCGACTCATTTAAGTTATACTAGATTCGAGTCGTACGGATGTGAATTTTAAAGGAAATGTGGTTGTTGTTGATTGAAGCTAGCCGTGAAGAGGTAAGTTTCTTGTCTATCATTGTAAAAGGGGATTCTCCCTATAAGTGATTTATTTGCTACTTGTTGCTTGATCGGTGTCACGTATATGCCAGGTGACGAGCGTATAAGCATAGCTAGGTTATGACTATATCCAGATAGATACCAAAGACAAAATCAAATACTTTAATTTCTACATATATCATGATGCATATCAGTCAACAATTATTTAATAGTTATTGCATGAGGCTATGATGTAAACCCCAAATTTCACTCTATTGGGATGTAACAAAAATCACATATTTCACTTTGAAATTTAGCCATGGTGGTATATATATATATATATATATATATATATATATATATATATATATATATATAATCAATTCCAAATAGAAACTACATACCCTCAACATTATAGTGAAAATCTCCTCAAGAATCGCCTCTTCGCGAGCTCCAAATCTCAAAAATGGTAAAAATGAGCAAAAATTGACATATAACACCATGTCAGGCATTCTCACATCTGTAGCCACTTAGCAGCAGATGGGGGCCCTACTTCTGAACTTCATGATGTGTATTTGCGAGGCTTCAACCCTAGAACAACTCTTGCATCCACCTAAAACTCCACAGATGCAAACTCTTGGGTGAGATCAACACTATCGCATGGGCAAACTCCCAACCCCTGACCAACATTCACATTGGCGACTCTACTTTAGCTAATATGGACCCACGAATGCGACAAATCTTCTAGTGCTATGACCTACTCGAGCATGTTCTCCCTTCGCTTATGCGCAATAATCACCACAGTATCACACATGTGCACCAACCATCATAGGTGTGGTGCATCAAATACCAGCAATACTATCAACTTCAATGTGAATAAAAATGGTCTGAAACCACCTCAAAAATCACCCGAGCCTCAAGGGCTCCCATCCAATCATACCAACAAGTATGTATACCTTATCCAAACCGACCCCAATGCTCGAATTATGAGAAACAACAACAATACTAATAATCGAATATTAATTCCATTCCATAACTTTCAAACTTCCCAACTTCGCCAAATGCCCCTGAATCATACTTAGACATTCCGAATGACAACCATATATCACACAAAATATCATTTTAACGTCATGGACCTACCCTCAGTCCCGGAACTTCATTCAGAGTCTGATAACATCAAAGTCAGTTGTCAGTGAACCCTATGAACTCACATATTCTTCAAATTTCCAATTTTCGGCAAATAAAGTCAAAATCTTGTAGGAACATCCAAAACCAAATCTAACACATGCTCAAGTTCAATATCACCGTACAAACCGACGCAACCATCAAATTACTAATTTTACGTCGTTACTCAAAAGTCAAACCTTGGTCAACTATTACAACATAAGGCTTTAAAAAAAGAACAAGCGTTCAAATTCACTCCCAAACCATCCTAAAACTAACTTAACCATCCTCGCGAGTTTAAAAATATCAAAAGAAACTGCAAAAAAGTATCATATAGGGGAACAGGTTTCCAATACTCAAAACGATCAGCTGAATCATTCCATTCTCTCCCACTTATACATACATTCATGTAACAACATGGTCGGTCGTTTTGAGATTTAGCACCCCAAACCCCTAATAACTGCTTCTCCCAAGCCTTATTATGTTAGTGGATCGAGTCGGAGCGTCGAGTGATGAAAATTGGAGTGTTTTTGGACATATAGTCTTTTAAGGTGAGCTTTGACCTTAGAAATTAGACCGGAGCGGGAGTTGTGTAAAGACGGATCCGGAATAGAAATTCATCGACTCTGTTAGCTCCATTGAGTTATTTCGGGGTTGTTAGCGTGTTCGGAATGTGTTTTTGAGGCCAGACATAGATTTAGGCTTGAATTGGCGAAAGTTAGAATTTCGGCGATTTTGGCCGATAGGTGAGATTTTGATATCAGACTCGGAATGGAATTTTGAAAATGACAGCAGGTCCGGAATGTCATTTATGACCTGTGTGCAAAATCTGAGGTCATTCGGACGAGTTTAGACGTGGTTCGGCGTCGGAGGTGAATTCTTGAAAATTCCTGAGTTCTTAGGCTTGAATCAATGCATTTTTGGGTATATTGATGTTATGGGACATGTTTTTAAGGCTCGGCTAAGTTTGAATGAGGTATTGGGGTCAGTTGGTGGTTTTGGTTGAGGTCCCAGGGGCCTCAGGGTTGTTCCGGATGCTTAACGGAGGAATTTTGGACTTGGAACTCAGCTGAACCAGATCTTCTTCTGGTGTTTCGCACCTGCGATTGAATTCCCGCAGGTGCGAGCTAGTAGGAGCGGCCCCCTAGCCGCAGGTGCGAGGTTGGGCCAGGCCTTCCCAGTCTCCGCAGGTGCGATTGGATTTCCGCAGGTGCGGAGCCGCACCAGCGACAAAAGGCCCGCAGGCCTCTGTCCAGCTTAAGTGAAACCCGCACCTGCGATTCCTTTTCTGCAGCTGCACTTGAAAGGTACCGCAGGTGCGGTTGAAAGGACCGCAGGTGCAAAAATTGTTGTGTGTTTATTCTAAATCTGAGGGTTTGAAATTGATAAGTCTAAAATCGTTTGAGAGCTCGAAAATTGGCGATTTTCAGTGGGTTTTGAAGAGAAGGATCATAGGTAATGTTTTCTAATCCTAATTCCTTGTTAGACCATTAATCCCCGTTATTTTCCTTAGCTTAATTAGTAAAAATGGGGGAAAAGCCGTGGAAACTTGATGAAACTTCCCCAACCAAAAATCTGAGGATTTAGGGGTTTTTTGACATCGGAGTTCGATGATTATGGTTCGTGTGAGTTCGTGAGTGAATGGGTGTCCGGAAAATATAAATTTTACCCGATTTCGAGACGTGGGCCCGAGGGGCGTTTTGGTCAATTTTCTAAACTTGCGTATTAGCTCCGAATTTATTATTTACTTTGATTTCTTGAATTTATATTTACATTATACCATCAAATTGAATAGATTTGGGCCACCCGATGTTGGATACTCGTGGCAAGAGAGTGATTAGCGGTTGATTTGCACAGTTGAGGTAAGTGGCTTGCATAACTCTGTGTTGGGGAATCTCCCTTAGGCATTTTTAACTGGTTTTGCTATAAAACCCCGTATACGTGAGGTGATGAGCGCGTGCATGGGATATTTTCATTGAAATTCCCTACTTCTTTCTACACAATACCTCATTTTCAACTCTATTATTACTGTTATCGGTTTGAACAGCATAATAACTTAAGATTTTATCCTGGTAAATTGATTTCTAACTGATTTTCCAATCGTTACTATTATTTGAAACTGATTTAAGGATTTTACTCCAAGATTTCCAACTGGTTCTTTTTCCTAAAACCCTTAAACTTTGCTATTTTGAGATTTTACTTTATATTGCGTTTATATATACGGGGATTGCGGGCATAGACCTTGTGATGACCCAAAAGGTCATCCTAAGTAATTTCAGCTAAATCTGTGTTTCGAGGCCCCGAAAGCCTCTGTTAATCTCACCTCGATATGTGTGCGCAACCCGGGCAGGTAGCCGGGAAACTTCCATGTGAAAATTTGATTAAAATGGGATTTTTGAATTGAATAATTGAATAAAGTTGACTTTGGTCAACGTTTTTGGTAAACGGACCCGGACCCGTGATGTGACGGTCCCGGAGGGTCCGTAGGAAAATATGGTACTTGGGCGTATGCCCGGAATCGGATTCCGAGGTCCCAAGCCTGAAAAATGAATTTGTAACGAAAATTGTTTTCTGGAAATAATAAAGAATTTTGAAAATGAGTAATTATGTGAAAGTCGTGTTACTGGGCCCGTATTACGGTTCCGGACCCCAGAACAGGTTTATTATATGTTATTTGTCCTATATGTGCAATTTGGTGTAAAACGGACTTGATTTGATTGGTTTCGGATCAAATGAGGAAAATTGGAGTTAA
>ML248246.1:0-28657 GCA_005239495.1 Nicotiana undulata | reverse complement strand
ATATATATATATATATATTCACACTTTAAGAATGTGAGTATTATTATTATTTATTTATTTATTTTAATTAAATAAAATCTACTAAATGTAAGATAAAAGCTTAAAACATCAATATTAGGCCTAAAAAAATATTTACACTAAAATATATAACATTTGAGTGTGGTCAAAAATTAGTTGTTCACACATATTCCCAAAAGCAGTGTCACATTGTTCAGCATTTCTATGCCCCAAGAGAATCAAATACACAACTAGTACTCTTCCAAAATAACCAAATTAATATTTAACAGCAAAGTAATGAGGCATATTAGTCATGGAAACAATAACTAACAAAGAACAATTAAGACAAGGATCAATTAAGTTGGGACCGGGAAAATGATCATGTTTAACAAGCAATCTGGGTGGTGCATAGATACTCGCAACTTCACCTATACGCCACACCCATGCATTTCACATAGCAAACAAGTGGGGATTCATATTCCCTCAAGCCAAAGTTAGACCAAACATTTACCTCAATTTCACAGGCCACTCACTGCTCAATTACAGCTTTTCCTTTAGAATCTTGCTCTAACTTGCTCGAATCTAATCATAATTAACTAAATATCATTAATTAAGGCTATAGGAACTAATTTTATTGAAAATTATAATTTTTCCTAAGTTTTCTAAAAAAAAAGTGAAAACCCGACCCGGACCCGCTTGCTCTAAACTCGGTGTTCGGACCAAATTACGTTTATCCATTCACCCACGAACCCAAATATATAATTAGTTTTGAAATACGACCTCAATTTGATATGAAAATTTAATTTTTACAAAATTCCCTAATTCTACCCAAACCCTCAATTTTTACCATGAAAATTCTTGGTTTTTGCATTAAAAGTGATGAAAAACAGTAAGAAATTGAAAGAACAAAGTTTAGATTTGATTACCTATAACTTGAGGATGATAATTGGTTAAACAAATCGCTCTTAGGGCTGTGGGGTACGAAAAATTGAAGAAGAAGAAGTCTGCCCGTTTTATATATATTTTTCTGCCAGTTATTCTGCCTCGCTTCTCGTTCCAAACGATCCCGAAACTCGATATTTATATCTCCAATGGATTCCTTGTGAAATTCTAGTCAAATTAGGCTTTTGAATCACTCAATTTGACCTTATAATGAAGGAGATAGGTATGTTTTAATATTTGCAAATAATGCAGATTTTTAATACGCCGTCAGTGGCAATTTCGTAATTAACTTGACAAATCTGGTAACCTTAGTAAAATGACCATAAAATCCTCATACGATGTTCAAATTCGATGATTCTTTTTGCTAAGGGTCCGTAATTACGATACGGATCTAATAATTCATTCAAAACAGAAATCGTAGCTCATTTGTTCAATATGATATCATTTATGCTTGAAGAAACGACGTCGAAGTATAAGAAAGAACGAGCGCAACACAACCCAAACCTATTTGAAACTCACCCGAGCCCTCGGGGCTCTAAACCAAACATGCATGCAAGTTTAAAATCATCATACATACTTTTTCGTGCGATCAAATCATAAAAATAACATGTAAAACTATGAATTAAACCTCAAAACTCATTATTTTTCTCAAGAACAGTTAAAACTCACTATTTATCAACCGGATGTCCGAATCACGTCAAATAAATTACGATTCTTACCAAATTTTGTAGACAAGGCTTAAATATCATAACAAACCTGTATCGAGCTCCAGAACTAAAATACGGGCCCGATACCAATGATTTCAAACATTATTTCTTTTCTTTATTTCATAAACATTTTAGCAAAACAATTTCTTTCAATAATTGATTTCTAAGGCTTGGGACCTCGGAATTCATTTTCGGGCATACGCCCCAGTCCCATATTTTACTGATGACCTTCCGAGATCGTCGGAACATGGATCCGGGTCCGTTTACTAAAAATGTTGGCCAAAGTCAACTTTTATAAAATTTCAACTCTAGAAATTACTATTTTTTATATTTTCACATAAAAGCTTTTCGGTTTCACGCTCGGACTGTGCACGCATATTGAGGTATTTAAATTAGTCTATTTATGACTATTAAGCATGCAACGAGGTCTAAATTTATAAAATGAGCCCTTGGGTCATCACAATCTCCACCTCTAAAACATACGTTCGTCCTCGAACGGACATAGAAAGTTACCTGAATTGGCAAACAAGTGTGGATATATACTCTGCATGTCCGACTCGGACTCCCAGGTAGCTGCCTCAACGGGCTGGCCTCTCCACTGCACTCGAACTGAAGGATAACTTTTAGACCTCAACTGACGAACCTGTCGGTCTAAAATAGCCACTAGCTCCTCCTCATAAGTCAGGTCTTTGTCCAGTTGGACAGAGATGAAATCTAACACGTAGGGACAGGTCACCATGATATTTTTGGAGCATAGATACATGGAATACCGGATGAATTGAGGATAACCCTGGAGGCAACGCAAGTCTATAAGCTACCCCTACCTTATAAAGAATGTCAAACGACCTGATATACCTAGGGGTCAACTTGCCCTTCTTCCCACCCTTCATGGGCGACACACGAAGCAATACTCTCTCTCCAACCATGAATGCCACATCACGAACCTTACGATCGGCATAACTCTTTTGCCTAGACTTAGCTGCACGAAGTCTCTCCTGAATAATCTTGACCTTATTTAAGGCCTTCTTAACTAAGTCTGTACCCAACAACCGAGCCTCTCCCGACTCAAACCATCCAACTGGCGATCTGCACCGTCTACCATATAATGCCTCATAAGGAGCCATCTGAATGCTCGACTGATAGCTATTATTATAAGCAAACTCCGCTAACGGAAAGAACTGATCCCATGAACCTCCAAAGTCAATAACACAAGCGCATATCATATCCTCCAATAGCTGAATGGTACGCTTAGACTGCCCGCTAGTCTGAGGGTAAAATGTTGTACTCAACTCTACTCGGGTACCCAACTCACGCTGAACTGCCCTCCAAAAGTGCGAAGTAAACTGCGTACCCTGATCCGAAATGATAGACACGGGCACACCGTGATGGCGAACAATCTCTCGAATGTATATCTTTGCCAACCGCTCCGAAGTATAAGTACTTTCCACAGGAATGAAATGGGCTGATTTTGTCAGCCTATCCACAATAACCCAAACTGCGTCGAACTTCATCTGAGTCCGTGGGAGTCCAACAACGAAGTCCATAGTGACACGCTCCCACTTACATTCAAGAATCTCTATCCGCTGAAGCAATCCACCAGGTCTCTGATGCTCATACTTTACCTGCTGACAATTTAAGCAACGAGCCACATACGCCACAATATCATTTTTCATCCTTCTCCACCAATAATGTTGTCTCAAATCTTGGTACATTTTAGTTGCACCTGGGTGAATAGAATACTTATAACCGTGAGCCTCCTCAAGGATCAACTCACGAAGGCCATCAACATTAGGCACACATAACCTACCCTGCATCCTAAAAACGCCATCATCTCCAACTGTAACTTGCTTGGCATTACTGTGTCGAACTGTGTCCCTAAGGACCGCCAAATGTGGGTCATCATCCTGCCGCTCACGGATACGCTCGATTAGAAAAGACCGAGCGACTGTACGAGCTAGAACACTGCTGAGGGAAATATCCAACCTTACGAACTGATTAACCAACATCTGAATATTTGAAGCTAACAACCTCTCACCAACTGGAATATACACATGGTTGCCCATACTCACCGCCTCTATTTTCTTAATAGTTGTTCATAGCCAATTACAAAATTATTAACAACTTCACGTTAACAATAATCCCCTTTCAACCTTCACAATACTGATGACGAGGTGCGATTCATAAAGACCTCATAATTATATACTCGAATTAACGTGTCTCATTTAAAGCCAAAAGGGCAACACATACCTCGTAGGTCAAAGCTCAATAATTATAACAGGGATTTGGTAAACTATGCACAGTTAATTAATTAATGTATTTATTTATTTATTTATTTAATTATTATTAGTATTACTTTTATTATTATTATTTATTCATTTATTAATATTATTATCATTATTTTGTATACATAAATTGTTGAATCAGCCTAACATGCACGACTCCCTACCAGTACTATAACAAAATTTTAATTCACAAGGGAGAATTTAAACACAAGAATTTCCGTCACCAGGACCTCGTCCTTACATAACTTCCACAGCGGCTCGTAGCCCGATTTAAACATCTCAAATTATATTTAAATGCGAGGATATCGTCCTCAATTCTGAATCACAAGCAACATGCGTATCGTGCCAATCGAAACATTCCATTTCCTTCCTTTAAATATTTTTCTGTTAAATAAAATTACAACACGTAATGATAGACATCGCTATCTCCATAGAATTTCTCAATACAAGTATTTACATAAGTAGATTTTAGAGTTACGAAGCTCACCCGAGAGTGGAGCATATTAGGAGGAATTTTCTAGATACTCATAACCGAATCAAGTTAAGGAAACTATCACTTTATAATAACTATAGATTGTTCTTGTAATGGAACCATTTGATGTAACGACCTAAGCCATACCATAGAAAATATATCAACAGGCTAGGTCTCCACCTCTAGGAATCTGACCTCCACTTTCAATATTCTGACCCCTTTTTCCTCGCTGGTCATGTAGTTGAGTTGTAACTGCAATGGGGCACGTAGCTGAGTGTTCTGATGAAATATGACTCTCCCAAGTCTAGGACAATTTCTATCACTAGCCGAAATGAAGTATCAACATGCCCTGAGTCGTCCAAAATTTTACAATCATATTTGAGTCCTTTAACGAGTCTAGGGACTCGCCCTCTGGCTATATGAACCAAAGTAAGAGTATGACAGGATAACTTATCAAACCTGATGGCATGTTCTGACATTGTCATGGTGACCTGATGCAACCGTTCAAACCCTATGCGCCACGCATTATGGAGAGTCCAAGAAACAAACTCTTTCAAAAGCATTTATGAGAACTGAGTCAAGTAGTTGATGTTGCACTGGCTGGTCGTCCTCTTCCGGGCTTGTCACAAACATCGGCGGCCAACTTCTCCTTTACCATGTTGACTCAACACTGCTGAGCTACCCCACTTATTCATGTACCCTTCGTTATTCCTTGGGGTACCTCTTATCCTTATTGATGCACAATGACCCCAAAGGTAGAGCTCTATAAAGATAAACCTTGGCACGAACCATGTAGTCTAGAAGCTTGTTAATCATTGTACTCCCTCTTGAGCACCCCCAAAATCCGCAACCGTGACTTCCACGCTGAGTAAACCTTCTGTAGATCTAAAGTTGTTTATATAACTCCTTTGGTACTGAGGTATATGGTTATTAAGGAGACAGAAATACCGCAATTCTTAGCTTTATCTCTTGCAAAATCTCAGGCCTTATACATTCTAGACCAAAACCAATATAACACATGACCCCGCAATCTATTCCTTCACAATGGACTCCCCCACTTGGCACGAAGTCCTAGGTCACAACGTCTGATAATCCACCATGTTAAACTTCACAGCTCATATAAATCAACCCCGTTACTTTCAACTATTCCCTTGTTATGCAATACTGGAGTAGCTATAAATCCTTCTGTGATATGGGCTAGTCCAACATGTACCGACTGAGCTAGAACCTCCGCGTCTAGATCCATTTGAGACTGTACAATAGGTGTCGAGGTTCGAGCTCTAGACTGAGCTCTGCTTCTGTCTCTTCCCCTGATCATAGTTGTCATTGGGGCTTCATATCTTTTCCGGTTGTAGACGCTTTGCGTGTTGTCGAGATTTGTGAGAGGACAAGAATAGACAAGTTCAATCATCAATGGTAGAATAAACTCGCACGATAGAGTAGAATAGAAGTGAAATTGTTCCTAACTTCATAGCCTTTGAGAGATAAGTACAGCCGTCTCCGTACCGATCCTTTAGACTCTACCAAATTTGTTCGTGAATTGTGAGACCTAAGCAACCTAGGGCTCTGATACCAACTTGTCACGACCCAAATTACCAACCTTAGGGATCCTGATGACGCCTAACACCACACTTGCTAGGCAAGCCAATGTTAGAATTCGAATAACTACTTTGCATTATTTATCCATTTAGACATAATAAAACAACCTAAAGTAAACTGAATCTATTGGTTTTCGATGAATAATTTTCAGAGATAAAATAATGAATAATTAAATAAAACGAACCACAAACTAATTATATAAGTAACTCTAAGACTACCCCATGGTCTGGTGTCACAATTCACGAACTACTAAAGAATACTACAAATAATGGGCTGAAGGAAATAATGTAACTGTTCTGAATATAATAAAACAACGTTATGAAAATAGGAGAAGACTCTCGGGATCTGCGAACGCCGGCAGATATACCTCGTTTCTCCGAATAAACGAATAGCCTCCCTAAATATCTCTACTGCTGATCGGTACCTGGATCTGCACAAAAGAGTGCAGAGTGTAGTATCAGTACAACCGAACCCATGTATTGAGTAAGTGACGAGCCTAACCTCGACGAAGCAGTGATGAGGCTACGACGCGACATTAACAACATATAACATGTCACAGTAATATATACAATAACGCAATAAGAAAATTCTACATGAACAAGAAAAATATAACCGAGACAATAAATATAAAGCAAGAAGGAAATCTAAAAAATTCATTAAGTATTGCAACAAAAATAAAATAACTCGGCTGCCTCTCCCATGCCTCAGCTATAACCAACTCTCAAATAATTTTCAAGTTCTCAAACTTTACTTAAAAATAATCACATGTACGAAATATAAGAAAAACTGTAGCGCAAACCAAGAATTGCCAAATCATTTAAAGTTTAAAAATGAGTAAACACACCATTATTCCCCATTTTCACAGTCTTGTTGCGGCGTGCAACCCGATCCCACCTATTCACAATATCACAATCAATTATCCACACTTATCACACCAATAATTCACCCTTATCACACCAATTATCCACCCTTATCACACAAATTATTCACCCTTATCACACCAAATATCCACCCTTATCACATCAAATATCCACCCTTATCACACCAAATATTAACTCTTATCACACCAATTTTGATTTACAAATTTCAACCAGAAAACAGTATAGCCCATAGGCTTTAAACAACAACAAATGTAAATAATCAAAAGAACCATCATGAATATATATATATATATATATATATATATATATATTTCCAAAAGCAGTGTCACATTGTTCAACATTTCTATGCCCCAAGAGAATCAAATACACAACCAATACTCTTCCAAAATAACCAAAATAATATTTAACAACAAAGTAATGAGGCATAGTAGTCATGGAAACAATAACTAACAAAGAACAATTAAGACAAGGATCAATTAAGTTGGGACCGGGAAAATGATCATGTTTAACAAGCAGTTTGGGTGGTGCATAGATACTCGCAACCTCACCTATACACCACACCCATGCATTTCACATAGCAAACAAGTGGGGATTCCTATTCCCTCAAGTCAAAGTTAGACCAAACACTCACCCCAATTTCGCAGGCCACTCACTGCTCAATTATAGCTTTTCCTTTAGAATCTTGCTCTAACTTGCTCGAATCTAATCATAATTAACTAAATATCATTAATTAAGGTTAAAGGAACTAACTTTATTGAAAATTACAATTTTTCCTAAGTTTTCTAAAAAAAATGAAAACCCGACCCCGAGCCCTCTTGGTCTAAACTTGGGGTTCAGACCAAATTACGTTTACTCATTCATCCACGAACCCAAATATATAATTAGTTTTGAAATCCGACCTCAATACGATATAAAAATTCGATTTTTAAAAAATTCCCTAATTCTACTCAAACCTTCAATTTTTACCATAAAAATTCTTAGTTTTTGCATTAAAAGTGATGAAAAACAGTAAGGAATTGAAAGAACAAAGTTTAGATTTGATTACCTATAACTTGAGGATGATAATTGGTGAAGAAGATCGCTCCTAGGGCTGTAGGGTTCGAAAATTTGAAGAAGAAGAAGAAGAAGAAGAAGTGTGCTCGTTTTATATATATTTTTCTGCAAGCTATTCTGCCTCGATTCTCATGCCTAACGATCCCGAAACTCGATTTTTATGTCTCCAATGGATTCCTTGTGAAGTTCTAGTCACGTTAGGCTTTTGATTACTCAATTTGACCTTATAATGAAGGAGATATGTAGGTTTTAATATTTGCAAATAATGCAGATTTTTAAAACGCCGTCAGTGACAATTTCGTAATTAACCTGAAACATCTGGCAACCTTAGTAAATTGACCATAAAATCCTCATACGATGTCCAAAGTCGATGATTCTTTTTGCTAAGAGTCCATAATTACGATACGGATCTAATACATCATTTAAAATAGAAATCACAACTCATTTGTTCAATATGATATCATTTATGCTTGAAGAAACGACGACGAAGTATAAGAAAGAACGAGCGCAACACAACCCAAACCTATTTGAAACTCACCCGAGCCGTCGGGGCTCTAAACCAAACATGAATTAAAGTTTAAACGCATCATACGGACTTGCTCGTGCGATCAAATCATGAAAATAACATGTAAAACTATGAATTAAACCTCAAAACTCATTATTTTTCTTAAGAACACTTAAAGTTCACTATTTATTAACCGGACGTCCGAATTACGTCAAATAAATTTTGATTCTTACCAAATTTCACAGACAAGGCTTAAATATCATAACAACCATGTATCGAGCTCGGGAACCAAAATACGGATCCGATACCAATGATTTCAAACATTATTTCTTTTCTTTATTTCATAAATATTTTAGCAAAACAATTTCTGTCAACAATTGATTTCTAAGGCTTGGGACCTCAGAATTCATTTCCGGGCATACGCCCCAGTCCCATATTTTACTGCTGACCTTCCGGGATCGTCGGAACACGGATCCGGGTCCGTTTACTAAAAATGTTGGCCAAAGTCAACTTTTATCAAATTTCACCTCTAGAAATTACTATTTCTCATATTTTCACATAAAAGCTTTCCGGTTTCACACCCGAACTGCGCACGCAAATTGAGGTATTTTAAATTAGTCTATTTATGACTATTAAGCATGGAACATAGTCTAAATTTATAAAATGACCCCTTGGGCCATCACAATAAAGCTCCTTTCTATTGTGCTTCCATGCCTTCCCCGACCACCACTGGTCTCCTATACTCCATGGCTCTTCGATTTCATGAGTCCTTGAGAAGATCTCACGAAAATCCAACCAGTTCTCGTTTGGAACTTGTTTAACGGCCTGTCTCAGGCCATTTTCGTTTGTAAGTAAGGATTTCTCCTTCTTTTTATTACGAATCCATGGGTCTATTGATCGATTCTCTTCATCTCTACTATTTTATGAAAACCCTAGTTCATTACTGCCGATTCTTCTTAGATCTTTATAGATCTTGGGTGATTCGAGTACTATTAAGTGTCTTCCTTTAAAAATCTCCTATTTTAATTAACTATTTTGATTTTTATCACTCTTCCTAAAACTAGGGTTCATCCCGGACTTTTCTTCAAAGATTATTCTAATTTATAAGTATTTAGTTAATTGTTTCTTCATCATCTCGACTAATTTTCGCATGAATCTCAAACCCTAGACAATTCTATTTGATATACTGTTTTCTTCAATTTTTGTTTTGATATTTTTGTTATTTCTGTGATACCAGTCGTATTAGTTTACCCCATTTTTAGACTAAATATTTTCCCTATTAAAATCCAGTATTCTTTGGGATTTTTGCCCTAGTTAATCTCTACTAGTGATTCGAACCAGCTTTTCTTGTTAAACCCCGTATTTCTGTGAAGTTTTACTCATTTATTTTCTATTTATGCAACCTGAGTAATTCTTTTGGGTAGAATAAATATTCTTTTAAAGGTTTTACTGATTATTTTCTATTATTTTACCCTGTTAAAATTTGTCTGCACAAATCTTGTTTGTTTCCTTATTTGCGACTTTAGTTGATCACACTTGCCTTAACTAGTCATCTGTATGGTTTTGGGGATTTTACTGACTCCCTGTTTGGTATGATTTAGATATTTTTCCCTAATTAACCCCCCCCCCCTCCCCTGTTGTGATCGTTAAGTGATTACCCCCTAATTAGGGGTCTATTCCGGACTCCCTCATCGAAATTGATTATGTGATTATTTGATTGCCCTTAATTGATTGACTTCTGATTCTCTTTACCTTATTTGTTCTACTCTCTAAGTTCTATATATACACTCTTATTTTACCTCTCAAAGACACGAACGATAGTTCAAAAAACACAGATACACACGCAAACTTTCTCTCATCTCTCTTCCTGCTACTTGTGCTCATTGCTTGTTTAGCAGGCTGAAAGACAAGGCTAGACTGTGGAACTCTACCTACTTTACCTTTTGTTTTCTCTCTTAACCGGTATGTTTCTGTTCTTAATACCATTCCCTCTAAGTATAAAGTTTAAATATTTGTGCTCTTTGTTACTCCATATCTATTAATCCATGTCTCCTCCTACACTAGTTAAATGCTTATGTACTTAATTGTTCTTCCTGTTTACTGCTGCGATCAGTATGCTTAATTTTTACCCTCTCTTGTTCAGTGTTTAATCATCATGTCTAGGTTTCAAACTTTTTGTTTGTCACTTTAGCCAGTATGTGTACTTGAGTTCATGTTTACTTCCTTCAACAAGTATGCTCATTTTGGTATCTTAGACTCCTAATTTATCTGATTAACGCCAACTAACATGAATAATTTTGTGTAGTAAACCACATGTCCTCAACACGACTATTCCTGCATTCTGTCTATATGCTTTACTGTCCATTACCATGTTAGTTTCAAGCATGATTTCCTTATTAAGACTCTGAATCAGTAGTTCTAATGCTATAAATTTGGTTGCTGGTTGTCAATCAACTCCTGTTTGTTCTGTGCATTTGTTATTCAATAGGTTCTCCCTCTTATCCTCCTTATGTTCTCCTGTTTCAAGTGTCTTGTGTTCCCAACCCCCCTGAATCCCTATATGTAAAGTTGTTTGTCTTCACTTAGAATTAAGTAATGAATAAATTTGAATATGGGAACTTTAAGAGCCATTGAACCGACCCAACCAGCAACCAGAGTTGTATGCATTATATGAACAGAAAGCAACCGACCGGGATCATTCAATACAGCGGTATGAACACGATACCAAGGCAAACCCATGGAAATACCCCTTATATCAAAGATAAATAGACACCACATAACTTTATTGCATTGGAAAAGACTATAATATGACTATCCTATGGACCACTCTTGTTCAGTCGATTATTTCCGAACAAGGGTGTTCTATTCTGTTGGTAACAATGGAATAATTCTATTCGTAGGAACAAAGAGAAGCAGATTTATTCTATACTCGATAAGTACCAATACGCAATGGGGGAGTTGATCCCATTTTCTATGAGCGAATGAGTCCATACTTATTTATCATTAGAAAGACCTATTCGTAATAATTTAAGTTTATTCATTCTGTCTTTCTTTATGAATTTTTATAATCTATGGATAAAATAAATACGATTCTTGTGATTGTGTTGTTTTTGTTGAATCTTTCTTCTTTTCAGAATTGCTTCCAAAAAGCGTTTTCACTCTTAACCTATTTTTTAAGAATTGTCTCCATTTCTGAAATACTTTTTAACTCCTAAATATATTACTCCTATACTAAGTTTTTCCAACTATGGTAAGCACTCTCACTTCTACTCTTAGTATACTTAAGTTATGCCACTTCAGTGTGTGTACTGCCTAGGAATCCATGAGATTCCTCCGAATTCTGGCACACTGGGGCTGGCCCTTCTGCACTGCACATAATCACTTCTCTATTAAAATGGGTCTTGGTGTGAGCATTTCCCGGGGTCCCTGAGGCCCTTGGAAACTTTGACGCACCAAGATACCTCTATTGGATACTATGAGACTATGGCATCTTGGACTATTGGAAGGTCTGGTATTTCCAGGTTCACTTTGGGACTATTCAGGATCCCTATAGCATAACTTTCAGTTATTATGTAATTCATTTATTTATGGTCTGTAATAATAATCCTTGTAAATAAATATTGGGGAAATTGGCAAAAGGGAGGGATTCTTATATTATTTTTGTGGGGAAACCGGGTAGAAATCATGCCTTTAGGTTTATTATGCTTATTTGCATTAGAAATCATTCCTTCGTTTGTTATGTTTACTTGCATTGGAAATCATGCCTTAGGATTATTATGTTTACTTGTTTTGTTTGTACTAGAAAACAGGTTATAGGCTCGTTATGTCATTTGTTACGAAATTCTATTTATGCATAATCATGACCACCTAGAAATTTTGTTATTAAGTTACTGCTGTAATTCTGCCTAACAAAAACATCCATTCTTTATGTGCATTAGAAACCCTGCTTTAGGACTGTTATTGCATTCGCTTTAAAATAATGTCTGCATCGCGTAAAATCAGTAACTACCATGTCTATAAGAGTGTTTAAAAGCAATACCAACATTTAGATATCATGTTATAGGAATAAGTGTGTATGAAACCCGTTTTATAATGTTCAACACCTAGACTAGCATGCCTATAGGACTTAATAAGTGCGAACTGTTTTCCTGAATCCTGATTGCATTAGGCAGCATGTTTATAGGATATCTCCCATCCACGCCTAGGCAAGTTTGTAGGTAATTAAAATATTATAAATATTGTGAAACCATGCTTTGCTTATTTTTGAACTGCCTAGATTTAACAGATTCTAAAATCAGTAGGCAAATCGATTAGGTTTCTATCACTTCGCTTTAACACAACACTGCATATTCTCTGCATGTCATACTCACCAAGATATCCTGTTCTAGGACCTTTCTGAAACATCTGAAATCTTGTTGTTTGAGACGTGCTAATTATCTGCTTATTTTTGGAGGTAAACATGAGCCCTTTAATCGTTCTCTTACTTGACATTCTTGTTTGTTCTTTGTTGTCTCTTAGATTTTCCCCTTTAAATACCTTTGGAGGGTCTAGAACTGCCTAAATTAGAGGTCCTAAATACCTTCAGGGCCATGAGGAAGGGACGGGTAATGCACGCATAGAGTTCTTAATCAAAGTTGCTTATATAACCGCTAAGGGGAGGGTAATTGGGTAGTAAAAGGATATGATGACATGTGCGCTAATACCACGTGTAACCCCTCTAGTTGAGGAAGGTTTACCGGGTATTGTACAGATGTGATCCTATAGGCTAATAAACTTAGAACTTCCCTTATTTTTATACATATGTGTGCTTAGACTGCTTGTTTGTTAAATGACTAATTCACAAAATAAATTTGGCTGGGACCCACCGTTGTGGACCTCGAGGGGTGCCTAACACATTCCCCTCAAGGTAATTTCAAGCCCTTACCCAATCTCTGGTAACACAAACTGGTTTATATGAGTTACTTGCAATAGGTGCCCTAACACACCTTAAATCTGTTAAGTAGAGACTCTTCAACTTCTGTACCCCTTTCCCAAAAGGAAACGAGTTGTCCCGATGAATGTCAAAACCCGGACTCCGCTGAAAAGAGGGAAAAAAGGGCGCAACACAAGTTAGGGTTCCTTTGTGAAGGATCCGATAGTATGGTTTTGGCCACCTAACATCTTTGATTTTTCCTATGGAGGGTACAATGTCTGAAACATCAATGTTGAAGTTATTCTCAGATAACTGGGGTGCCTCTACCGACCATGTGTGTCTATCGAACCCGGCTTTGTTCATGAGTCCCAGGGCACCCTGACCTCGGTCCGCCCTCCGATCACTTTGGGGAATATTGCGCCTCAGAGTGTTTATGCGATCTTTGACGTACGACTGATACCTTTCTTTGTTTAGCCTATGTTCTTTTGCTAAGAGCCTGCTGGGATACACCGAGCTTGAGGGGGCTCCCAATTGGTCGTCCTCGACCCTGATCTTTGACTGATACCTGTTGTGTACATCCGCCCAGGTCACGGTGGGATATTCGATCAAGTTTTGTTTTAGCTGCTTCAAAACTATCGAGATTCATTCATTCAATCCTTGAGTGAAGGTCTGCATTGCCCAGTCATCGGAGACTGGTGGTAATTCCATTCGCTTCATCTGAAAGCGAGACACAAATTCCTTTAGCATCTCGTTTTTTCTCTGCTTTATTTTGAAGACGTCAGACTTCCTTGTTGCAACCTTGATGGCCCCGACGTGTGCCTTTACAAAAGAGTCTGCCAACATGGCAGACGAATCCATTGAGTTCGGGGGTAGGTTATGATACCACATCATGGCCCTCTTTTATAGTGTTTCTTCAAAAATAATCAACAAGAAGAATTCAATCTCGGCATCCTTCAAGTCATTTCCCTTTACAACACGAGTATAAGCAGTAATGTGCTCATTGGGGTCCGTTGTCCCATTGTTCTTCATGATATCAGACATCCTGAACTTCTTTGAGATAGGCTTCGGATCCGCGCTTGATTGAAATGGTTCTGCACAAACTTATTTGAATCTACACCTTTCAGAATTGGAGGTGCTCCCGATTCAATCCTCTTTGTGAGGTCCTCAAGCATCTTCATTACGGCAGGGTTTGCTGCTGACCCGTTGTTACTTGATGTAACAACCCGACCGACTATTCGTGCTTTATGACTTGCGGGGACAGGTGGTTCAGGATCCGCGAATGGTTTGAGTGCTTTAGGAACACTTGGTTCCTTAAGGTTGGCCTATTTGGACAAGTTTGACTTTGGTCAACATTTTGAGCAAACGACCTCAGAATCGAGTTCTGACATCTCCAGTAGCTCCGTATGATGATTTCGGACTTGGACAACCTGTATTTAAATGTCAAAACTCAAGTTTTCTTCAGTTACACTCATTCCAACCTCCATTGAAGGGTTCTAAGAGCTTGAGAAAACCATTCCTCGACCCACTTCCAGTAGAGGTAAGTAATTTCACTCTATTTTACTAGTTTAATTCATGAATTGTCAAGGGAATTAACTACTAAATCTTAGGAAAATCTAGGTTTTGAGTAGGAAATGGGATTTTTGGGAATTTGGTGAACTATCTAATTCTTGTTAGGAATTCAAGTAAAAGTTCATAATTACGATCCTTAGGCTACGGGTGAGTGATCCCTTCGAGAATTTTCGGAATCCGAGCGCGTGGGCCCGTGGTTGAAATTCCAAAATCCTTCAAGAATGCCTAATTTTGGGTTTATTGGTTAATTATTCTTCTTTGAACTTAAATTGATTCAATTACGCTATATTTGGCTAGTTGTGAGCCGTCGAGGGTAGACTTCGGAGATTAGGGCGCATCCTTGATTCGAGGAGCGATTTCGTCACGAAGTGAGTCTCCTTTCCAACCTCGTAATGGGGAAATGTCCCCATAGGTTCCTTATTTGTTATGTATACATGTTGTGTGGGCTGCGTACGTACCAAGTGACGAGAGTCCATACGTGGCGACTATATTGCTATGTCGGGTAGCTTTAGGACTCACGAGCATGCCTTTATGTGCCTTATTTGTACTTTGTATGTATTGTAAGTTGTGATTGTTGTTGAGACGAAATGGGAAGGTGAAATATTATGATTTCAATCCCAGTTGGCTACAGTGGTATTGGCACAGTCCTGTTGAGTTCACTGTTGAGTCGATACACATATGTACCTATATATGTATATGCACTTGTTATCGAGTCAGCACACAAGTCGCATACTGGAGGCGTGATCGTGGGCCAACTTATCTATTATTATTATCGATTCAGCACACGAGTCGCAAGGATGATGCGCGATCGTGGGTAGCTTATCATTATCGAGTCAGCACACGAGTCGCAGACCGGAGACGCGATCGTGGGTCAGCTTATATATTATTATTATCGAGTCAGCACACGAGTCGCAGGCATGATGCGCGATCGTGGGTAGCTTATCATTATCGAGTCAGCACACGAGTCGCAGACTGGATGCGCGATCATGGGTCAGCTTATATATTATTATCGAGTCAGCACACGAGTCGCATGCATGATGCGCGATCGTGGGTAGCTTATCATTATCGAGTCAGCACACGAGTCGCAGACTCGATGCGCGATCGTGGTTCAGCTTATATATTATTATTATCGAGTTAGCACACAAGTCGCATGCATGATGCGCGATCGTGGGTAGCTTATCATTATCGAGTCAGCACACGAGTCGCAGACTGGATGCGCGATCGTGGGTCAGCTTATTACTATTAAGTCAGCACGCGAGTCGCAGGTATGATTCGCGATCGTGGGTTAGCTTATGACCTCAGTCCTTATGACCACCCTTATGACTCCGGTCGGTTGTCTTGTTCTGGTATTGTATTATCACTTGAGTCTGAGTCACATATAGTGGGATTGACAGGTATTGTGAAAACAGAAGATTGGCACTTGAAGTTCATTTTCAGTTGTTACTTAAATTACATTATCTGCTTATGTACTTGTTTATTTCTTCTTCACATGCCTACTGCTTTAGCCATATCTCTTTTTATATTATATTGCTGGACCTTAGTGAGTATCTAGTCGACCTCTCGTCACTACTCCTTCGAGTTTACACGGGATACTCACTGGGTACATATTTATTTATGTACTCATGCTGCACTTCTTCTTCTTCTGTACTTGACTGTACAGGTCCGGAGGTCGGTACTCCTGATTATCAGGCCGGTGCTAGGTACTGACTTGCGCTGATTAGACTTCACAGTGAGCTAATCTTCCTGGCAGTTCTTGGCAGCACCCTGAAGTTTCCTTTTGTCATTTTCCCTTCTATTTCATTCAGACTGTGGACTTGTATATATATTATCCTTGTATACTCAGATATTTTCCCGTGACACTCTTGACACTAGTTCCTGGCACACACGTAGTGTATATTTTGGGTTTTGGGCTGTATATGCATACATATGCTTTATTTTGGCCATATATTGTTATGATTTTATTTCATATCAAGCTATCTTCATGTTTAATTGTCTTAAACTGGTAAATATTGACTTGTTTAATCAAATGGGAAGGGTAACACCTAGTGTAGTTCATATCAGCTTTCCTAACCCCGCTGTTGGGCGCCATCGCGACCCAAATTAGGATTTGGTTCGTGACAACATGGTATCATAGCCTTAGGTTCACGTAGTCTTACGAGTCACGGGCACACCCAGTAGAGTCTTGCAGATCGGTACGGAGACGTATGTACTTATCTTTAGGAGGCTATAGGGTGTTAAGAAACTCCTCTTTGTTCATATCCTATCGTGCAACCAATGATGTACTCAAATTTTATCTTCTACTCTCTCATAGATGGTGAGGACGCGTGCTTCTCATGTTCCTGATCTGGGAGTGGGTGCTACCCCCGCCGCTCGAGGCCATGGTAGGGGCAGGGGTAGGGCACTTGCTCGAGGCAGGGGACGAGAGCGTCCTAGAGTTGTACCAGTTGCACCACTTGATGATCCTATTATCGAGGAGCGGGATGATTTGCCTCCCGTTTCTCCTGCTCCAGCGGACTTTATGACGGCGCCAGGGTTCCAGGAGGTCATGAGCCGCATGCTGAGGTTCATGGACACCATGTCCCAGGCAGGCGTACTTCCAACAAATCCAGCCACTTCCCAGGCGGGAGGGGGAGTTCAAACCCCTATCGCTTAGGCCACCGGGCAGGCAGCAACACATCACACTCCGGGTACACCGCCCGTGGGTGGAGTTCAGCCTATAGTAGCACAGCCAGATCCCGGGCCAGTCGCAGAGGGCGACCAGCAGAAGATTCTAGATAGATGGACCCGGCTTCGCCCTCCAGTCTTCGGGGGTGAGCGGGGCGAGGCTGCCCAGGATTTCATTGATAGGTGCAGGGACATACTGCACAATATGAGGATATTGGAGTCGCATGGGGTAGACTTCACTACATTTCAGCTTGATGGTCGAGCTCGCCACTGGTGGCAGTCATATGTTCTTAGCAAGATAGCGGATTCTTCTCCTGTCACGTGGAGTCAGTTTACTCAGCTATTTCTAGATAGATACATTCTGTCGTCTGAGAGGGAGGAGCTTCGGGGTCAATTTGAGCGGTTAGAGCAGGGACAGATGTCCGTGACGGATTATGAGGCGAGGTTTTCAGAGTTATCCCTCCATGCTCTCATGATATTGCCCATTGATGCCGAGAGGGTGCGGCGGTTCGTGGCAGGCTTACATCCAGGTATCAGGACCTATATGGCCAGAGAGGTAGAGACCGGTACCCCGTACCAGCTTGTAGTCGAGATAGCTCGACGGATTGAGGGTTACCGACTGAGGAGCAAGGAGCATGGTCTGCAGGGTCAGCAGGACAAGCGGGCCAGATTCTCAGGTGACTTCAGGGGCACTCCAGCTAGGGGCAAGGGTCAGCTATGGAGGCGGTCAGTTTAGTAGGCCTTCATATACAGCACCTCCACTACCTCCAGGGGTGTTCCAGTGAGGTCTCAGTTCAGCGCCATGCCAGAGCGCTCCTACCATCCTCCATCCATCCACAGTCCATCCAGTGGTTACTCCAGCCATCAAAGATCCTCCGGTTCTTATTTCATTGCTGTGTCAGATGATTCTCATTGCACTCCGGCCATTCGGGACTCTTACTCCACAGGACAGCAGGATATGTCACATTTGAGATGCTACGAGTGTGGGGACTTAGGCCACGTGAGGAGGGATTTCCCATACTATCGGGGCAAGGCCGTGCAGCAGAGTCACCAGCCTATGATTTCAGCACCAGCAGTTCGACCACCTAGGGGTGGGGGTCAGGTTGGTAGGGGCCGTCCTAGAGGGGGAGGCCAGTCAAGAGGGTGTCAGGCAGCTCCAACTCGTTCTGGGGGAGCTCAGTCTTCAGGTGCTACAGCCATATTCTATGCTATTCCGGCCAGATCAGACGTAGTGGCCTCAGACGCCGTGATTACAGGTATTATTTCAGTCTGTGGTAGGGAGTCTTCAGTGTTATTTGATCCAAGGTTTACATACTCATATGTTTCCGCATCATTTGCTCATTTTCTGGATGTTTCTCGTGAGTCCTTGGGTTCTCCTTTGTATGTGTCCACTCCTGTGGGCGATTCTGTGGTAGTAGATCGGGGCTACCGATCTTGTGTGATTACGTTCTGTGGGCTGGAGACCAGAGCCGACCTGTTATTGCTCGATATGGTTGATTTCGAGGTTATTTTGGGCATGGATTGTCTATCTCCTTATCATGCTGTGTTGGATTTCCATGCCAAGACAGTTACATTAGCCATGCCTGAGTCGTCGAGGTTAGAATGGAGGGGTTCTTCAGTTAGTACATTCAGTCGGGTCATTTCCTATATAAAGGCTCGGCACATGGTCGATAAGGGTTGCTTAGTTTACCTTGCTTTTGTGTGGGACACCACCGTCGAGTCTTCTACCATTGATTCAGTGCCGGTTGTTCGAGAGTTTCCAGATGTGTTCCCTTCAGATCTTCCAGGCATGCCTCCATATCGATATATAGACTTCTGTATTGATTTGGCTCCAGATACTCGGCCTATTTCCATTACCCCTTATCGTATGGCTCCTAAGAAGCTAAGGGAGTTGAAGGAGCAACTTGAGGAGTTGTTGTCCAAAGGGTTCATCAGGCCGAGTGTGTCACCGTGGGGTACTCCGGTCTTATTTGTGAAGAAGAAGGATGGGTCTATGCGGATGTGCATTGACTATCGTCAGTTGAATAAGGTGACCATCAAGAACAAGTATCCTCTGCCATGCATTGATGATTTGTGTAACCAGTTACAGGGTGCTCGGGTGTTTTCTAAGATTGATCTGAGATCGGGTTATCACCAGTTGAAGATTCGGGTTTCTGATGTTTCGAAGACTGCATTTCGCACCAGATATGGCCATTATGAGTTTCTAGTGATGTCCTTCGGCTTGACTAATGCCCCAGCAACATTTATGGACTTGATGAATAGGGTGTTCAGGCCGTTTATCAACTCCTTAGTTATTGTTTTCATTGATGATATATTGATCTACTCACGGAGCCTTGGTGAGAACGAGCAGCATTTGAGAGTTGTGCTTCAGACCTTGCGAGAGTAGAAGCAATATGCTAAGTTCTCCAAGTGCGAGTTCTGGTTAGAGTCTGTGGTATTCTTGGGGCATGTGGTATCCGGAGAGGGTATCAAGGTTGATCCGCAGAAGATTGAGGCCGTTCAGAGTTGGTCGCGTCCTACTTCAGCTTCAGAGATTAGGAGTTTTCTGGGTCTAGCAGGCTATTATCGACAGTTTGTGGAAGGATTCTCTTCTATTGCAGCTCCATTGACTAGATTGACTCAGAAGAATGCCCGGTTTCGATGGTCCGACGAGTGTGAGGCGAGCTTTCATAAGCTCAAGTCAGCATTAACCTCAACACCAGTTCTATCATTGCCTTCTGAGTCTGGGATGTTTACTATATATTGCGACGCTTCACGCGTCGGGTTGGGATGTGTTTTGATGCAAGGTGGCATGGTTATTGCCTATGCTTCACGCCAGCTGAAGGTTCATGAAAAGAATTATCATGTGCACGACTTAGAGTTGGCGGCGGTTGTTCATGCTTTGAAGATTTGGCAGCACTATTTGTATGGTGTGTCATGTGAGGTCTACACCGACCACCTCAATTTGCAGCATTTGTTTAAGCATAGGGACCTTAATTTGAGGCAGCGAAGGTGGTTTGAGTTGTTAAAAGACTATGATCTCACTATTTTGTATCACCCGGGCAAGGCGAATGTAGTAGCAGATGCTTTGAGCAGGAGGGAAGCGAGTATGGGTAGCTTGGACTACATTGCAGCTGAGGAGAGAACTTTATCCTTGGACATTCAGTCCTTGGCCAATCGCCTTGTGAGATTGGACCTTTCGGAGCCTCGTCGGGTTTTGGCTCATGTAGTTGCTCAGTCTTCATTGTTAGGGGAGATTAAGGCTCGACAGTTTGATGATCCATGTCTTACAGAGCTTCGGGATACGGTGGTCCAGGGTAGGGCCAAGGAGGTCACCTTGGGCGAGGATGGTGTTCATAGACTCCAAGGCTGATTGTGTGTTCCTGATATTGATGGTCTGAGGGAGAGGATTCTAGCAGAGGCGCACAGTTCTCGGTATTCTGTTCATCCAGGAGCGACGAAGATGTATCGTGATTTGAAGCAGCATTACTGGTGGAGGCGGATGAAGAAGGATATAGTGCAGTATGTGGCTAGGTGTCTCAATTGTCAGCGGGTCATGTATGAGCACCAGAGGCCAGGAGGCTTGCTTCAGCAGATGCACATTCCTGAGTGGAAATGGGAGCGCATCACTATGGACTTCGTGGTTGGGTTGCCTCGGACTTTGCGGAAGGTTGACGCGGTTTGGGTCATTGTGGATAGATTGACCAAATCGGCGCATTTTATTCCTGTGGCTACTACTTATACTACAGAGAGGCTGGCTCAGATTTACATTCGAGAGATAGTCCGGTTGCACGGTGTGCCGGTGTCTATTATATCAGATCGAGGTCCTCAGTTCACTTCGCACTTCTGGAGAGCTTTACATAGTGAGATGGGCACTCAGATAGACCTCAGTTCAACATTTCACCCTGAAACTGATGGCCAGTCATAGCGTACAGTTCAGATTTTGGAGGATATGCTCAGAGCTTGTGTGATTGATTTTGGCGGTCAGTGGGACCAATTCTTGCCTTGCCGGAGTTTGCATACAATAACAGTTATCAGTCCAGCATCGAGATGGCTCCATTCGAGGCTTTATATGGTCGACGATGTCGTTCTCCTATCGGGTGGTTTGAGCCGGGCGAGGCCAAGTTATATGGCACAGATCTGGTGAGAGATGCTTTGGATAGAGTGAAGATTATTCAGGAGAGACTCCGCACAACTCAGTCCAGACAGAAGAGTTAGGCAGATCTACGGGCGCGTGATGTAGCATTTATGGAGGGAGATAAGGTTATGTTGAAGGTTTCGCCGATGAAGGGTATCATGATATTCGGGAGGAAGGGCAAGCTGAGCCCCAGGTTTATAGGTCCATTCGAGGTGTTGAGGCGAGTCATAGAGGTCGCTTATGAGCTTGCTTTACCTCCAGCCTTATCACGAGTTCATATGGTTTTCCACGTATCCATGCTTCATAGGTATCACGCCGACTTCTCTCACGTAGTTGATTACAACACGATTCAGTTAGATGAGAAGTTGGGCTACGAGGAGGAGCCAGTAGCTATTATTGATAGACAGGATCGCCAATTGAGGTCCAAAATAGGTTCTACAGTTAAGGTCCAGTGGAGGGGCCAGCCAGTTGAGGAGGCGACTTGGGAGTTCGAGGAGGACATGCGGAGCAGATATCCACAAATATTTAGCACTCCAGGTACGATTCTAGACCCGTTCGAGGACGAACGTTTGTTTAAGAGGGGGAGAATGTAACAACCTGACCGGTCATTTTGTGTATTAGGATCCTGTTCCCCTAAATAAAACCTTCCATAGCGGCTATTCGTTATGACTTGCGGGGACAGGTGGTTCAAGATCCGGGAATGGTTTGAGTGCTTTAGGAACACTTGGTTCCTTAAGGTTGGCCTATTTGGCCAAGTTTGACTTCGGTCAACATTTTGAGCAAACCACCTCAGAATCGAGTTCTGATAGCTCCAATAGCTCCGTATGATGATTTGGACTTGGGCGTATGTTCGGCTCGGGTTTTCGATGACCCGGAAGCATTTCGACGCCCGAAATAGAAATCAGGATTTCCTTAAGTTTGAAATTTGGATTGGAACGTGATTTTATGCTATCGAGGTCCGAACAGAATTCCAGGATCGGGAATAGTTCTGTATGGTCATTTATGACTTGTTTGCAAAATTTTAAGTCATTCCGAGTTGTATAGGTCGATTCGGTGCATCGTTATAGAAACCTAGAGTTTGAAAGTCTTAAGTTATGAATTCAGCGGTTTTGGGATGTGATTTTGAGTTTTAGCATTGTTTAGAGTGTTACGTGGGCTCGAGCAAGTCCTTATAATGATTTGGGACTTGTTGGTATATTTAGGCGGGGGCTCGGGTTGGGCCAGGTGCCTTCCAGACACCCAACGGGGCTAAACACCAGCTAGAACAACTGCTGGTGCAGCTGTTGCTGGTGTGACCGCAGGTGTGGTACCCAGCCGCAGGTGCGGGACCGCTTTTGCGGTCCCAGCCTCGCAGGTGTGGAGGTTCTGTAGGTGCGGTTCCTTTTCCGCAGGTGCGGCTCCCAACTCCGCAAGTGCGAACCCAGCTCCCCCGGCCATTTTCCGCAAGTGCGGCCATTTCCTCGCAGGTGCGGTCTCAGGGTCGCAGGTGAGGAAACCCCTGTAGGCAGCCTGTATTTAAATGTCAAAACTCGGGGTTTCTTCATTTACACTCATTCCAACCTCTATTGAAGGGTTCTAAGAGCTTGAGAAAACCATTCCTCGACCCACTTCCAGTAGAGGTAAGTAATTTCACTCTATTTTACTAGTTTAATTCATGAATTGTCAAGGGAATTAACTACTAAAGCTTAGAAAAATCTAGGTTTTGAGTAGTAAATGGGATTTTTGTGAATTTGGTGAACTATCCAATTCTTGTTGGGAATTCAAGTAAAAGTTGCATAATTACGATCCTTAGGCTACGGGTGAGTGATCCCTTCGAGAATTTTCGGAATCCGAGCGCGTGGGCCTGGGGTTGAAATTCCAAAATCCTTCAAGAATGCCTAAATTTGGGTTTATTGGTTAATTCTTCTTCTTTGAACTTAAATTGATTCAATTACGCTATATTTGGCTAGTTGTGAGCCGTCGAGGGTAGACTTCGGAGATTACGGCCGCATCCTTGATTTGAGGAGCGATTTCGTCACGAGGTGAGTCTTCTTTCCAACCTCGTAAGGGGGAAATGTCCCCATAGGTTCCTCATTTGTTATGTATACATGTTGTGGGGGCCGCGTACGTACCAAGTGACGAAAGTCCGTACGTGGCGACTATATTGCTATGTCGGGTAGCTTTAGGACTCACGAGCATGCCTCTATGTGCCTTATTTGTACCTTGTATGTATTGTAAGTTGTGATTGTTGTTGAGATGACATGGAAAGGTGAAATATTATGATTTCAATCCCAGTTGGCTACAGTGGTATTGGCACAGTCCTGTTGAGTTCACTATTGAGTCGGTACACATATGTACCTATATATGTATATGCACTTGTTATCGAGTCAACACACGAGTCGCAGACTGGAGGCGCGATCGTGGGTCAGCTTATCTATTATTATTATCGATTCAGCACACGAGTCGCAGGGATGATGCGCGATCGTGGGTAGCTTATCATTATCGAGTCAGCACACGAGTCGCAGACTGGAGGCACGATCGTGGGTCAGCTTATATATTATTATTATCGAGTAAGCACACGAGTCGCATGCATGATGCACGATCGTGGGTAGCTTATCATTATCGAGTCAGCACATGAGTCGCAGATTGGATGCGCGATCGTGGGTCAGCTTATATATTATTATTATCGAGTCAGCACACGAGTCGCAGGCATGATGCGCGATCATGGGTAGCTTATCATTATCGAGTCAGCACACGAGTCGCGGACTGGATGCGCGATCATGGGTCAGCTTATATATTATTATCGAGTCAGCACACGAGTCGCATGCATGATGCGCGATCATGGGTAGCTTATCATTATCGAGTCAGCACACGAGTCGCAGACTGGATGCGCGATCGTGGGTCAACTTATTACTATTAAGTCAGCACGCGAGTCGCTGGTATGATTCGCGATCGTGGGTTAGCTTATGACCTCAGTCCTTATGACCACCCTTATGACTCCGGCCGGTTGTCTTGTTCTGGTATTGTATTATCACTTGAGTCTGAGTCACATATAGTGGGATTGACAGGTATTGTGAAAACAGAAGATTGGCACTTGAAGTTCATTTTCAGTTGTTACTTAAATTACATTATCTGCTTATGTACTTGTTTGTTTCTGCTTCACATGCCTACTGCATTAGCCATATCTCTTTTTATATTATATTGCTGGACCTTAGTGAGTATCTAGTCAACCTCTGGTCATTACTCCTTCGAGTTTAGACGGGATACTCACTAGGTACATATTTATTTATGTACTCATGCTTCACTTCTTCTTCTTTTGTACTTGACTGTATAGGTCCGGAGGTCGGTACTCCTGATTATCAGGCCGGTACTAGGTACTGACTTGCGCTGATTAGACTTCACGGTGAGCTGCTCTTCCTGGCGGTCCTTGGCAGCATCCTGAAGTTTCCTTTTGTCATTTTCCCGTCTATTTCATTCAGACTGTGGACTTGTATATATATTATCCTTGTATACTCAGATAATTGCCTGTGACGCTCGTGACACTACTTCCTGGCACACACGTAGTGTATATTTTGGGTTTTGGGCTGTATTTTCATACATATGCTTTATTTTGGCCATGTATTGTTATGATTTTATTTTCATATCAAGCTATCATCATGTTTAATTGTCTTAAACTGGTAAATATTGACTTGTTTAATCAAATGGGAAGGGTAACACCTAGTGTAGTTCATATCGGCTTTCCTAACCCCGATGTTGGGCGCCATCACGACCTAAATTAGGATTTGGGTCGTGACACTTAACCTTTCCGGTGCCTGCTCGACTCGAGGAGCCGTTATCGGTGATGCTATGCTTGGAGTATTGTTTTGGCTTTGTAGCTGAGCAATAGCTACTTGTTGTGTCTGTAACATCTCGAGAATGACTTGTAGGCTAATTTCCCTTTCTTCTCGAGCGGGAGTTCTCTGCGCTTCATGTTGGTCTTCTCCGCGCACACTTCCATCTATATGGGAGCTTACATCGACATGTTGAGCGTTGCGTGAATCCACATCAATGGGGATTTGTCCTGATGCTTCCCCAAGGTTTTGCGGTGGTACACCGGCGCCTGGAGCAGCTTCACTGTTCTCTCCATGAAGCTCAACGACGTTGTTCTCTTGTGCATTCACTGAGTTAGACATATTTTTGACCTGAAATCAAAGATTCTTGGACAAGAAAAAGTGTGAAAGATAACTTGTGTTTTTAGAAAACCAGCACTAAAACAATCACTATTATTTTTAGCCCCACGGTAGGCGCCAAACTATTTACCTTAAAAACATTTTTAACAATTATATTTGATTATGTGATTCTAAAAATATGTGATATATTTTAATACTAGTTGTTTAGGCAATAGATGCTAAATATGATCAAGGAAATTAAGATAATGGTAGAGGAAAGTAGCAATATGCAAACCGAAGCTGTCACAAAGCAGGGTCTCGAGCTAGCCAAAGCGAGGCCTCGAGTTCGAACTAGGATGCTTAATAGAAGACGGTCGATGTAGGAATAACAGTATGGAGGGACTCGAGGATAGCCCTTTATGAGCAATAAATAAAGAACAATTAATGAATACAATAAATGGAAGCAATAAATCAATAGGACAATTGTAGAGTATGTTTAAGTTAGAGAGCAAAGAATGCTCTTGTTGTTGTATTGAATATCATCTGTGTTACAAAATGACAAGGGTCCCCTTTATATAGGAGGGGGAATACCAACATAATACATGTATAATTATTACAAAAAACTATAGCTGGTACAACTATACAATGGTCCGGTATGGACTTGTACTATTCTTGCAGGCATTGTCAGCTTGAACCTCGTGCTTTTGGGAGTTTCCCGCCTTTTCTTGGCAGTCATCGATTTGCACTGCCCCGAGGTCGAGCACAAGGTATCTTCGATATGCTCCCTGAGGGATATCTCCATGTCAAACTTCGAACTTTGCTCCGAGCTCTTCGAAGACGGGCTTTGGAATGCCACAATGGCCTCGAAATCGGACTCCCCGATTTTGGCCCTACACACGTATTTTTAATAAGAATTTAATAGACAAGATTTTATAAATTAGCATAAAATGTATTGTAGTCCAAAAAATAGGTTATTGCAGTTATGTCATTTCCCTATAAGTTCTTCTGTTTAATATTTAGGGCTATTTTGATATGTTAATATTGTATTTATGCTTTTATATTAATATAGGCTCCCATTTTTCTAAATAGATTTGGACAATACAATACATTCTTAAATTAAATTAGTAATAGGACATTATAATATGTTTTCAAATTAAATTGGTAATAGGAATTTTTAAGAAGTATATCCTAAAAGTAATAGGATTGCATGATTAAAAGTATTTGCTTGTTCAATTTATATGAATTAGTCAGCCCGAAAGTAATTATATTAATAGGATTTCTAAAGGTAATCATGTAGTATTCCTAACGTGTAGTTTTATGTCCTAAAACTAAGAGGATTATAAGGCTAATATCTAAGATTCTGGTTATGTCGTTTTATTATGCTTAATATTATAAGGTTATTTTTATAAACCGACATTGTATTCATACTTTTATAATAACTAGTCTCTACGTTCGTGCGATGCACGAATATCATTTGTCAAATATTATAACGCGTACCAAAAATAAAAACACTTTTAATTGCATACATACTATAAAATTAATCATGGATGTGAACGGATTTGAATAACCAGTTCCTTAAAACAAAAAAATTACAGAATATAAATTATTGTCTAATACTCTCATTAACTTTATAAAAAAAAGTTTAAAAAAGTTTTGAGCAATCACAGGACAAAACGAAACTATTTGGGATCACATAGTTAGAGATTAAAGTTGTAAAATCACGTTAAGAATACAACAATACCTTCTTTTTTTATGCAAAAATTTACTTTAGTTCAGTCTTAATGATTCATGTTATGGAAGTTATTCTTCTTATTTTAAGATTCATTAATGACAATGTCTAGATTGATTAATTGTAATACGTCTCCAATATGAAATTTGATTTACTATTTAGAAACAAATCTCATTAACAACTATCTTAAAAGAAGCAGTTTAATGCAATCTAACTTATTTATTGTACCACATCAGTTTCCGAAAGCAGTTCTTATTTGGACTATTTTTCTTTGCTTGTTTGATACTATAAGATATGGGAATTGATTAAGATTGAATAGCAATTTGGAATTTCCTTCAGTAAAAGAACTTTAAACCCGAAATGAATTGAAATTCTCAGTCAATTCTTTCAAAGTTATGTTGTAACAACCCGGCCGGTCGTTTCGAGTGTTATAGTCCCGTTTCCCATTTTCGCTTCCTTTTGTTCTTCAGCTATATTATGATATATCAGGCTAGTTGGTTTGGGTTCGAGGTGGTTTCAGAGTGAGTTGAGACACTTAGTCTCTTTATTCGAAGCTTAAGTTGGAAAAGTCAATCAGATGTTGACTTATGTGCACCCGATCTCAGATTTGAGTTTCTATGGTTCCGTTAGCTCAGTTATGTAATTTTGGACTTAGGAGCGCATCTGTCACGACCCGAAATCCCACCTTTCAGACCGTGAATGCGTCTAACGTTGAACCCGCTAGACAAGCCAACGTACACAACACTTTGACACTTATAAAAACAACGTAACAGTAATAAAGCCAATTAACCTTTCAACCTCTACTGGAATATCTCAATTCCCTTAACTTTCAGCCTTTACCGAACATTTCCAAATCACTTCGAAAGTTTTTGNAAATATCCCACAACCGGGGTGTCACAACCTCACGAACTAACTAACTGAGTGCTAAATACAAAGTCTGAAAGAAATATATAATTGTCTTGGAACTAGAAGAAAAAGGCAAGACAATGAAGAAATCCAAATGTAGGAGAGGCACCAAGGCCCACGAACGCCAGCGGTTATACCTTGAAGCTATGGGTGGACTGAAGGTGACTCCCTCAATGCGGTCCACTGGGTCCGGAT
>ML248245.1:0-12933 GCA_005239495.1 Nicotiana undulata | reverse complement strand
GCCTGGGTAGAGATGGAGGACCAATTTGGGGAAGATGAGGACTTCTCTCTCTAGAACCCAATCACACTTCTCTCTATTTTGTTCTGAAACCAGTTAAAATGAAAGGGGGCAGGGGTTAAATGAAACTGGGGTCGGGTATAAAAAGTTAGAAAATTAAAAGAGCGTGTGGAATATGAGGTAAGGAATGCGATCGCATTCCTGACATGCGGTTCGCATATTGGACCGCAGAATGGCCCCCAGGTGAGCCAAAATTTGAAAACATTATGCCCGTGTATGCGACCATTATGCGGTCCGCATACACGTTATGCGATCTCATTGTGCGTCGCATAACACCCCTTCAGCTGGGCAGTGATATTCCTGTGTATGCGACCACTATGCGGTCCGCATACACGTTATGCAATCGCATAGTGCGTCGCATAACATCCAAATTTCTGGAAAATTAAGTTCTTTAAAATCCCGGGGTACTTTTACAAAAATCAAGGTCCGTTTTAAGAATTTCCACAGAGATAACAACTCGGGGACTTATTTGCGCATTCTTTTAAGCAAGAAATTTTACGGGTCTTTACATTCTACCCCCCTTAAAAATCATTCATCCTCGAATGAGGATTTTGGAAATCATTTGGTTTTTGAAAACATGATATGCAAACTTCCCAATTTACACTAACTCCAGTATTTTCAGAAAATTTCGCCAGAGTCTCCTTTATATTTAGACCTATCCACCTGACAGAGAGCCCCCGAAACACATTTCCAAGCATCATTACACAATTTTTGTTATCCCTACAACTGGTATACCATTCATTACCTCAACACTTGCACATATCCAATTACCTTGACAAATACATATAGCTCATCATCTTTTCATCACAAATTGGCATAAGATTCAATTAGTGGCGCATAATTTGCACATAACTTTGGGCCATTTCAGTGCGCCCCATACAGTTCAATCACCTCAATATATCATAGACAATTCTTTTAACCATTACCAATCTACACTACCATTAATCATTTGCTTAGTACATTTGTTTCACGAAACGTTTATTTGCTTTAAAGGTGGCACGCCACTATTTAACAACATTGTATGTAGTTTTAGCACGCATTGGAAAGTTATAACAATAAGGCAATTAGGAGAGGAAAGAAAAAAAATATGGGGTGCCTTTGCAGGAATCTGAGTACAACATCAAATTGCCTCGGAACCACAATTCGCACGATCACTACTACACTTGCTCAAACAGATGGGGGTATTTTTCTTTCATTTCCTTCTCGGTTTCCCACGTGGCTTCCTCGACTCGTTGACTTCACTTTAACAGAAGCAGTCTCTTTGTTTCTCAATCTACAGACGTTCCTATCAAGAATAGCAACTGGAGCCTCTTCGTAGATAGCTCTTTATTAACCTCAATAGTCACAACTGGCACGATGGCGGATGGATCTCCAACCACTTTCTTCAACATAGACACATGGAACACTGGGTGCACTAATGTCATTTCATGGGGAAATTCTAACCTATAAGCCACCCGTCATATCCTTTGAGCAATTCGATATGGCCCGACGTACCTAGGGCTCAACTTCCCTTTCTTCCCAAACCGCATCACTCCCTTCATGGGGGACACCTTTAAGAACACTTAATCATCTACCTGGAATTCTAATTCTCTTCGACGAATGTCCGCATAGGATTTCTGATGACTCTGAGTAGTTTTCATCCTCTCTTGAATGACTCTAACGTTTTCCATAGCTTGGTGCACAAGGTCTGGTCCTAACAATTCTGCTTCACCAACCTCGAACCATCAGATTGGAGATCTACACCTCCTTCCGTACAATGCCTCAAACGGGGCCATTCGGATACTAGCATGGACGCTGTTATTATAAGCAAACTCGACAAGCGGCAAATAATCATCCCAATTACCCTTGAAGTCTAAAACACAAGCACGTAGCATATCTTCGAGCATCTGAATAGTCCACTTTGCCTGACCGTCAGTCTGTGGATGGAAAGTCGTGCTGAGATTTACCTGAGTACCCAAACCTTGCTGAAATTTCCGCCAAAAATTAGTTGTAAACTAGGCCCCTCGATCTGAGATAATAGAAAATGGAGTGCCATGAAGTGTAACTATCTCCTTGATATACAATTGGGCATACCGTTCCGCTGTGTCGGTGGACTTGTTTGGAAAAAAGTGAGCTGATTTCGTGGGTCGATCCACTATCACCCAAATCGAGTCGAACTTGCGTTGAGTGCGAGGTAACCCTACCACGAAAACCATATTAATCATTTCCCACTTCGACGTCGGTATTTCCACAAGCTGGGTTAACCCACCGGGCCTCTGATGCTCGGCCTTTACCTGTTGACAATTCGAACATTTGGATACATGGTCCGCCACATCCCTCTTCATACCGCTCCACCAATAAATTTCCCGGAGATCATGATACATTTTCGTAGAACCTGGGTGCACAGAATACCGGGAGCTATGAGCCTCCGCCATTACCCTTCCCCGAAGATTATCTACATCTGGAACACATAGCCTACCTTGACATCGCAACACTCCATCATTGCTGTCGAGTGAAAGTGCCGAAATCTTGCCATACAGAACTGCCTCCTTCAACTGTGCCAATGCTGGATCAATAAACTGCTTCTCCTTGACTTCCGCTACAAGTGACAATTCTGCCCCATTATGCACCATAACTTCCCATTCGCCTGAGGTCGAAAGACAAACCCCCAAACTGGCCAATTGATAAACCTTCTAAGCCAAGGGCCTATAATCCGCTTCCAAATGAGCCAAACTACCCATAGACTTCCGACTGAGAGCGTCGGCCACCACATTCGCCTTTCCTGGATGGTACAAGATGTTCATATCATAATCCTTAAGCAATTCTAACCACCTCCGCTGCCTTAGATTCAGTTCCTTCTGCTTGAATAAATACTGAAGACTCTTGTGGTCTGAGAACACATCCACGTGGACTCCATAAAGATAATGCCGCCAAATTTTTAATGCAAACACCACAGCCGCGGGCTCCAAATCATGCGTCGGATCTTCTCGTGATTCTTGAGTTGCCTTGAAGCATACGTTATGACCTTCCCACGTTGCATCAACACACACCCCAAACCAACCTTTGAAGCATTGCAATAAACCACAAATCCCTATATACCTTTTGGAAAGGTCAATACCGGTGCCGAAGTCAATCTCGATTTCAATTCCTGAAAACGTTTCTCACAAGCATCGGACCACTGGAACTTCACTGCTTTCTGTGTTAATTTAGTCAATGGTGAGGCGAGGGTAGAGAATCCCTCCACAAACCTCCGATAATACCCAGCTAGACCCAAGAAACTGCGAACCTCTGTCGGGGTCGTTGGTCTAGGCCAATCTTTCACTGTTGCGATCTTCTGGGGATCAACCTGAATCCCTTCTCTGGAAACAACATGACCCAAAAACGCGACTGATTCTAGCCAAAACTCACATTTCGAAAATTTAGCATACAGGTGGTGATGACGAAGAGTCTGTAGGACTGCTCTAAGGTGATTAGCATGATCTTCCCGACTCCGCGAGTAGACAAGGATGTCATCAATAAAAACAATCACGAAGGAGTCTAGAAATGGCTTGAAAATCCGATTCATAAGATCCATAAAAGCTGCTGGAGCATTGGTCAGCCCAAAGGACATTACCAGAAATTCAAAATGACCATAACGAGTCCTGAAGGCGGTCTTAGGAATATCCTGCTCCCTGATCTTCAACTGATGATACCCAGACCGTAAATCAATTTTGGAGAAGAACCTTGCACCTTGCAATTGATCAAACAAATCATCTATTCGAGGAAATGGATACTTGTTTTTGATAGTGACCTTGTTGAGCTGCTGATAATCAATACACATCCGAAGCGACCCATCCTTCTTTCTAACAAAAGAACCGGAGCACCCCACGGCGTCACACTCGGCCGAATGAACCCCTTATCTAATAAATCCTTCAACTGCTCTTTTAACTCCCTTAACTCTGCTAGCGCCATTCTGTATGGTGGAATAGATATTGGCTGCGTATCTGGTAGTACATCAATCCCAAAATCAATCGCTCTATCTAGCGGAATCCCTGGAAGCTCATCCGGAAATACTTCAAGAAAATCATCCACAACTAACATGGACTCGGGGGCCGACACTTCTGAAGCAGTGTCCGCGACCCGGACCAAATGATGGATACACCCCTTCTTAATCATCTTCGAGGCCTTAAGGCAGGAGATAAACCTACCTTTCGGCACCATACCATTCCCCTTCCACTCAATAACCGGCTCATTAGGAAACTCGAGTCTCAAGACTCTCGTTCGGCAGTCGAGCTTAGCAAAGCACGAATAAAGCCAGTCCATTCCCATAATAATATCAAAATCTAACATTCAGAATACCTGTGACAACATCTGGAGAAGCCTCCGCGTTCTGGCGACCACTCAAAGCATACAATCGGCTGGGTCCGCCTCTACCACGAGCCCCACCCCTAATTACACCACGTCCTGCTGGAGATGGAGGACGCACTGAAGATGTGGCGGCTGAAGAACCGGATGACTGGGTAAACCCCCTACCCATGCCCTGGCTGGGCGCGCGGCAATCCCGCTGAAGATGACCCCTCACCCCACACATGTAGCATATAGGGCAATCCAAATAACATGCCTCAGTATGGAACCCTCCGCACAGAGGGCACAGAGCCCTCCCCTGCTGCTGGAACATTCCTCCGGGACGACCTGACTGATGGGGTCTCCTACTGTCGGATCCTGATCTCTAATGTCTATTCGGTTGATAACGGTGCACGGATGGCGGTGCACTGGCTGAAGACTGTGCATAAAACTGGGATGGCCCTGATGGTCCTCTCCCCTGAACTGGTCTCCCCCCTGAAACTGCGCTCCCTGAGTGACCCACCGACCAGGCCCTGCTGCTACTCTCTCTGTTTGCCCGTATCTTCAACTTTCCAGCCTCCGTAGCCTAGGCGAATCCCACAATCTTCCCACAATTCATGTTTGAGTGCAAAGCCGCTGTAGCAGCCTCATTCACAACCAAAGGACTGAGACCCTGAGCAAATCGTCGAACTCGAGCATCCATGGTCGACACTAACTGGGGAGCATACTTGGACAACCTTACGAACTCCATGTGGTACTCCCAAACACTCATACTGCCCTGCTTGAGGACCTCAAACTCAGTAGCACGGGCTGCCACAGTCTCGGCAGGCAAAAAGTGATCCATGAACGCATCCACGAACTCGCTCCATCTAGCCGGAGGACTTCCCTCTCCACGGGAACCCTCCCACATCTCGAACCAGGAATATGCTGCTCCCATCAGCCTGTACGAAGCTAACTCAACCCCCTCTGTCCCTTTAGCCTTCATCACCTGAAGGGTCTTGCACATCTCATTAAGAAAAGCTTGTGGATCGGCCTCTGGATCCGTACCTGAGAACTCTGGAGGGGCCAACCGCAGAAACTGGTTGACTCTGGAGCCGGCGGAATCTCCCTGTCCGCTGGAGGACGCAGGGGTAGCATGAGATCTTTGGTCCTGGGCGGCCACCAACTGAGTTAACATATTAATATCTCATCTGAGGTCCCCCTCAGACGTACCAGGACCGGAAGCTAGAACCGTAGAGGGATCAGGAATGTCAGCGGGAGGGATTGCAGCACCCTCCGCCGCCGCAAGAACATGAATGCTTTGATCCGAAATAGAAGGGTCCGGCAAATTCAAGGCCGGGGAGTCACTCTCACTCGCACTACCAGGTACATGATTCACAGCCACACTTGGGGTGGCATTGGACTTAAGGCCGAGTCGAGCTCTCTTCTTTGGTGCCATTACTGAAATTTTTTGGAACAAAGCACGAATTAGACAAGGACATTTCCACCTCACCGCACGATATAGAATAACAATGAAAAGAGTAATTTCCTAAATGTCCGTGTAGCCCCTTAATTATAGATGTGGTCGACAACACACCGATAAGAAGGGCTCTACTAGACACGGCTCCGAGACATCCTAGGACTCTTTTAAAACCTTAGGCTCTGATACCAAGTTTGTCACGCCCCAAAACTAAGGGACACGACCGGCACTCGACTGGGTAGCCCCAGTCAAGCGGACCTGGATTTCTTTTTCCTTCCCACGTATTACCCCGAAATTTCTGATGTACATTATTCAGTTACAATTAAGACGCATTCTTACAATCTGAAATTAAACCATAGAATTCTGTCATTACCAACATGTAGTACAATACTTACAAAATATACGTAACACACAGTTTTACTTTACGTGGTTTACAAGTCATACTGCCCAAAATACATAAGTACCTAACCCACATTTCCTGTCTACGGAGCCTCTAAGAGTACGAAGAAGTTATATAATACTTGCCGGTAACAAGGCTCCGGCTATACCTTACACAAATACCAAAATAAGAATCCGGAAGAAAAGGTGGCATCAACCACACTGGGCCCCGAGAGGAGAGGGGCTCACGAAAACAGCTGATAGGACGTAGAGAAGGCACTACTGTCGGTGGGTTGGAGTACCTGCTATAGAACCACCTACAATCATCACAAGAATGTAGCGCCCCCGGCAAAGGGACGTCAGTACATTTGAATTGTACTGGTATGTATGAACAAACTTTACTCTAAATAAACTCAATAATGCACAGGCATGAGATAGACAGAGGGACACACAATAGCTGCACAAGACATAGAAAGATGCACAATGGAAGTTCCACAAATTTCACTTCATCATAATCACAATCTCAATTCCATCCTTGTCCCTTCTCACATTTCACCCTTATTTCTTCTGTTGCGGCGCGCAACCCGATCCCACCTGACAATCACAATAATTTGTTGTGTTTCTGTTGCGGCGTCCAACCCGATCCCACCTGAAAGCTGTTGCGGCGTGCAACCCGATCCCACATAACAACTGTTGCGTCGTGCAACCCTATCCCACCAAGCAACTATTGCGGTGTGCAACCTGATCCCACTAAGAAACTGTTGCGGCGTGAAACCCGATCCCACCTGACAATCACAATCACACCCTTATCACTTCTCACATATCACCCTTATCTCCCCTGTTGCGGCGCACAACCCGATCCCACCAAGCAATCACATCTCATATCAACGATGACAAATCACAGTTCAATCACAGAAAATTTCAGCAATAAGAATACAGCTTCTTTACATAGCCTTTAGCATATACATTCATATTCTTGGATTCATTATCATCCTAGCACTGTTTTACAAAGCATGGTAGTGTAGTGATCAACTAAAGACAAACAAGTAATACACTTCACACTGCAACATAATTCGGACAACCAGTTGCACATATTCATAACAATACACGTACCGTATGCTCGAACACCACAAGTTATTTTACAAAGATTAAAGTTAGTCATACATACTTGGAGTCGAGTTTCCCTTTTTTAATTTCTATTACAATTCACCGAACTGCCTAGCACTGTCAATCTAGTTCACAATGCAACATATTTACCTTAGAATTAGGAGTCTCGAGTTCATTTGAGCATTTTATCAAAAACTATGTGATCCCTTAGATTGACTTAACCTTTTTTAATGAAAGATTACTCTACTTGCTTCCCTTTGCTAGGTTATGGAAGATTATTCACATGCATGCAAGGTCCCAACTTTTCATCCCCAAGAACCAACTTATGTATGTCTTATTCTTAGTTAAATCCCTGGAATTTGAGAAAATAGGGTAAAGGCTTACCTCTTATGATGAAGAAGATGATTACTACTTGATAAACTTCCAAGCCTGGGTAGAGATGGAGGACCAATTTGGGGAAGATGAGGACTTCTCTCTCTAGAACCCACTCTCACTTCTCTCTATTTTTTTCAGAAACCAGTTAAATTGAAAGGGGGCGGGGGTTAAATGAAATTGGGGTCGGGTATAAAAATTTAGAAAATTAAAAGACCGTGTCGAATATGCGGTCAGGAATGCGATCGCATTCTTGACATGCGGTCCGTATATTGGACCGCAGAATGGCCCCCAGGTGAGCCAAAATTTGAAAACATTTTGCCCGTGTATGCGACCACTATGCGGTCCGCATACACGTTATGTGATCGCATAGTGCGTCGCATAACATCCAAATTTCTGAAAAAATTAAGTTCTTTCAAATCCCGAGGTACTTTTACAAAAATCAAGGTCCGTTTTAAGAATTTCCACAGAGATAACAACTCGGGGACTTATTCGGGCATTATTTTAAGCAAGAAATTTTACTGGTCTTTACAAGTATACATTCCCTAATTGATGTTTTCTTTCCCGACATGGGTGCACGCGCCCCCTAGTCGATGCCAATTAAGGGTATAATTCCCTAATTGACGATTTCTTTTTCAATTAAGGGTATACATTCCCTAATGAATTTCTTCCCCAGCGTAGGGTATACAATCCCTAGTTGATTTCATTTTCGCCACCCCCAATGGACCTTTCTTTGAGATATAGGGTATCCACTCCCTAGTCTGCAATAACCCCGGATGCACTGCTCCCAACTTTTCATCGCTTTCAATAATATGATAGTGTAGATTTCCTTACAATAACTCACGAATTTTTCCTTGTATGAAAACTGGGGCAGATATTTCGTTCGTTCGTTTTGATTTTTTTGCAGATTACATTTTTAGGACATTGCAACTCGAGATGACCAAAAGAAGAAATTTCGATCATAAATAATAAAACAAAATAGGAAAGAGAAGGTTGAATCCAAAGTACGGAAACGGAAAGATATGGACCGCTCAAGACAAATTTGAAGTCACAAGCGGCGCATATCCCTTTTTGATCCGAAATGCTGAAGAAGTTTGAACCAGCGCCTACAACTAACAAGCATCAAGGTCCAGATCAAGTCTGTGTAAAAGAAGCCAAGATTAAAGATCAGGCTTCAGCAGACTAATACATAGGACTCTTGTAACTCATAGTTGATAGGTTTAGTTTAGTCTTCTCCATTTTTGCTACTTTGGTGTAATAAGGAGATCAACAGCAGTAACAACAGCAACCACAGTGAAACCACAGTTACTCGGTAGTCCCAGCTACCAAAACTTCTAGAACTACACTGACCTGATTCTTTTATAGCCAAGGATATGTAGGCAACCTTCGAAGTAGGGTTCGGTCAAGCTTTTCAAAAACGCTTCACAATGGAACATATAAATGGGTAAAGTCGTTTATGGTTGCTCACTTTGTATTTTCCCGGGAACTCTTCGTGTTTCCGAGCAAAAAGGGGCAGTTGTGAGCACGTAATTTTTACCTATCGTATAATCCTACAAAATCTCACTAAATTAATTAGTTTTACGGATTTTTGTTGAATTTTAATGCTATATGCGAATTTATTATGACATTGCGTAGCCATAGTCCGTCATTTAAATCCATAAATAATTTAAATTGGCTTGATTAAGCACGTAACCTTAGTTATGATCTAAATAAATATAATTATTTGACATAAAGTCGATTAATATTTAATTATTTCTTTCTAAAAAATTGTAAAATTTGTCCTTTAAATGTTTAGGAGTATTAAATTAATTGTTTTACCCTTAATTAATTTATCAATTAATATATAATTAGACAAATTAAGTTAGAATTAATTACTAAGCTTTTCTATTAAGTGTTGATATAATTAGAGTTAATTAATTAGATTAAGTAGGCAAATTAAGCCTAAAATCGGACTTGGGCCAAGCAATACCCAGGCCCAATCCTTTCTCAACACACAAAGCTGCCCAGGCCCAATCAAGTTAAACCCGGCCAGCCCCAGCCTTACCCAAACAACGCTGTTTAGTATAAGTGACAAATCCCAGCCGTTGATCGAGATAGATCCAATGGCTGGGAACCTCACACCCCTCGACTATATAACGGTTTCAAAAGCCCCCCTTACCCCCCATTAACTAAAGTCTAATACCCCTTCCTCCCAACTCGTCTCTCACCCCCTCTAGAGACTGACCAGCGGACCACCGTAGTTCCACCCCTCCTCCACTGTGCTCCGCCGACCAGAAATCGCCTCCAGCGGCGGAGCTTCTCCAATCAACCCCAATTTTTAACCAGGTGATCCCCATCGTCTCCTTAATCACCTCACGTTGCTAGTTTCCCCAAAAACCCTGTCGATTTGCTTCAATTTCAGATCTGAAACCTTGAAACCCTAGAAATTCCACAACCGGCCGATTTAGAGGAAATCAATGGCTTAGATCTTCATGAGTCAATTGCTCTTGACTAGAGCAATTGATTCATGAGGGTTTGAATCGTTTTCAAACCCTGCCGGAGTCCGGCCAAAGTCTGGTGACTTCGATTTTTTCCGTCCAAAACCTTTCAACGAGGTATCTTTTTCTCTTCTTTACTTTTTTTACAAAATATCGAGGTAGGAACTAGGTTAGATTCTGTTTTCGTTAACTTTGTGTCTATATTGGACTACGTTGTTACAACCATTTTTAGTCGATTCGTTTCATCCCATTAATATTGTCTTGATCTCTTAGTTATCCGAATATTTATTCAGGACTGAATTTCTCTTTACTAATTAAAGCAAAATGCTTATTCTGTCCCGGATTATGTAATTAGAGCAGAATCTCATTATGAAATGAACTGTTTCTGTGTTCTCTAATTTATACGTCACTGTTTTCTTCCATGATTCTCATTAATATGTTGTTGCTCTCGTTAGTTATTTGCTTGTTTTTCCCGATTAGTTAAATGTTGAATACATATGTTGATGATGTAATAACCATTTTAGGTCCAATCAATTAGATTAGGTTCCACCTTACCTGTGTACATACTGCCTTTTAATTTGATATTGATGCCCTGGATTCAAATTTAGATTAGGATTCTACTTATTCCCTAAAGCTGATTGTTAGCCATGACCTTTAACTTACTGTTTGTAGATCTTGATTGAGTCCAATTATCTGGTCAAATGCTATTTTTGTTCTGTTTGGATCCTATTACTTGGCTACCACCCCAACTCCAAATGCGTATATGTCATGTGTATCCAAAATGGTGATTAATTAAGTCAACTAACCTAAAATTTGATTTGGTTAGCTGCTGATTTAAATCCAACCTTAGTCAGTCACCTAAAAATTAATTGACCAAATAATCTTGAACTGATTAAGAATTGATTATGCTTGATAATTGAAGCAAGTTAGCTTATCTGCGACTTCACTTAAGTTAAGATAATTAACTATATTTGCTAGAAAATCTTAATAAAATTGTTTAAGGAAATTATCTTAACTAGCTACTGATTTTCAGAATAGGTCTTTTAATCAACTAAGTTTCAATTGATTAATTAAGTGTATTCAACTAACCTAAGCTTAAAAAATCCAAACCCACGCTGGAACTGAATTCTCTCTGTTCTCTCTCCTAAAAGAGGCGATCACTGTGAGATTTTAGGTACTGCCGCTGCCATGGCCAACTTGGCCGGCGGCCAGCCACCATTGACGGCTGGTCAGCCTTCTCCCTCAAACGTCCCAGCAAATACAACATCAAAAACAATTCCCCAACCATTAGATTATTCTCAACTATTAAAACCCTCCACGATCAATGCAACAGTGAATTCGTCAAAACAGTCCACTGTCGAGCCTATTTCTTTGCGACGTCCAGTGCTGTTGCAAGGACAACCTATGGTTAAATTCACAGAAGAAGAGGTTGATCGAATGAACAAAATTGAAGGTTTGCAATACGCAGTAGTTTGCAAATTTTCGTATGGATGGCCGGAGCTCAATGAATTACGTCGAATTGTGCCGCTTCAATGTGGAATTAAAGGAGAGTGTAATATCGGATTCCTTCGCGATAGACATGTATTAATACGATTGACGTTATGGCAAGATTTTATTGAATTCACGTCGAAGAGCGTGTATTATGTGAAAGATAAGGCTGGACATGAATACCAATTAAGAACTCTGATTTATGATGCGAAATTCCGAGCAGGGGAGGAAACTTCAAAGGTAATGGCGTGGATATCGTTTCCAAATTTATTACCAACTTTTTTCGTCAAGGAGTGCCTTTTTTCATTAGCGGCAGTTGTGGGTAAGTCGCTTCATCTTGATATGGCTACGATTAATAAAACGAGGCCGNTGATCAATATGCTGGGAATGATACTGTGAAGAAAGGTGAATTGGCTAATGTTCCAAATAATCAAAATGGGCCGATAATGATTTTGTCGAGTGGCAAAGTTGTGGGCAATGTGAATGGTAATGGTAAGGAGCAATGGAAGGAGGTGCGAGATAATCGAGGTCAAAACAAAGGCAAGCAGACGCAAGGGCAAAGTACTGCTGGAAAGGAGATTGATCCTGTGGAAGTTAATGATGCTAATAATATACAAACAGCTAATCAGTTTGCTGCTTTGGAAACTGATAATATGGAGGCTAACGAAGGAAATCAACTTGCACTGGTCGAGGCAAATACAATACAAAATAATGCAGCTCAAGAAGTCAACAAATCTGGGAATTTAAATGCCAAGGCTCCTGCATTTAATCCTAACTCTATTGGTATGGCAGATTCAAACAAGGAAAACAGAATAATTGATCAACGAATGACAAAGGAAAGTACTGCACATTGGGTTAGTAGAACTTTTGTGGGCAATGTGGAAGTCAACCAATCATGTCAAGAGATCCCCTCCCAATCTTTGTTCAATGATGTAGCTGGGATACCAAAAGGAGATACAAGGCTTGATGTTGAAGGTAAAAGATTATGGCTCAACCAGGCTGAAGTAGATTCAGAAGAAGAACAACTTCCTGTAGAAGATATGGGTGAAGAGGAATCAACTGATGCTGAGGATGATCAGGAAGAACAAAGTGTAAATGATGCAAACAAGATACAGGATCAAGAAGGCAACAAGAAAATGAATGAATTGGTTTCGACTCAATTAGACAACATCAGTGATAAGGCAGATGTATCTGGAATCAAAGAAATGAGGAGTCCTGCACCTAGCAATGATGTGTCACCAGCTATTGTTAATGTAATTGATGCAATGCATAGGGAAGGGGCTGTTCTAGGTA
>ML248244.1:50481-61741 GCA_005239495.1 Nicotiana undulata | reverse complement strand
TTGTACTTACATATTTGGTGTGACTTGTTATTATTGTCCTGTACTTGACCTTTATCTCATTGTCGTTGCCCTATCTATGTCTTTTACTGGTTTAATTTGCTTAATTTACGTGTCTTATCGGTCGATTTCTTTGGGGAGGACGAGAGTAAAAGCACGAAGGGTGATGTCGTGCACTTGTTCTATTGGACACTACGTCTCAAAGACAATTATTTAAAAGTAAAGTTTAAAGGCATTTACCTTGAAAGAAACTATGTTTGCAAGGTTACTATTTTCCAAAGTTATGTTTGCAAAGCATTTATTTGAAAGAAGCTATGTTTGGAAAACATTTACTAGAAAGGTACATTGAAAAGCTTTTATTGAAAGGAATTTGTGTTCGAGGTTTTCATTCTATACAGTACATTTATATATATCGTTGGAGGAAGTGTATTTTCGAAGGAGACTTTACTCAAAATGAAGTGATTATATTTTTAAAGCTTTCAATATAAACTTACGATTTAAAGTTTTCACTTGAAGAATTGACTAAATTGTAGGAGTTGTTGACTAAGGCTTGAGGGTGAAATTATTGCAGTGCTGAGTTACTATTGTTTTTACTGTGTGATGGTTTCCGCTTTTCATTCGCACCCCATCCTTTGTTCTGTGAAAGTTTACGATGTTTTGTGTTATTTACTGTATCTTCCCTTGTTATGTTGAAAAGTTATATGGTGTAGCCATTAGACAGGTTACATGTCATGTCATTCCTATAGGTGTGTCTGTTTAATTTATTAGACCAGTGGGTGTCTTGACTAGTCCTCGTCACTACTCCACCGAGGTTAGTCTTGATACTTAATGGGCACCTCTATGGTGTGCTCATGCTACTCTTCTGCACATTGTTTTGTGCAGGACCCAGGTTTTTGCATAGCTGCTGTTGTGGAGACTCGAGGTAGAACCATTTCAGCGTTCGCGGTTTCGGAGTCACCTTCTTACAAGTAGTATTCATACACTGTTGTATTTTTCCGAACAATGGTATTTAGAGACGTTAGTGCAGATTCCTTAAAACTACGTATCCTTAAAACCACTAATAAGCTTAATTGTAATATGATTTTAAGGGTTAACAGTTTGGCGACCACTGTGGGGTTAAGGATAGTAGTGATTGCCTGGTATTAGTTCTCATAACACACACTCATTTACACTTGTTCTCATAAGTTTTTTTAATTTCTAATATCAGCAAGTCGAACTCACAAACAATACCCAAAGACGCCGACAACGGCCTTGTTTTCCGTGGAGAAAATGACAATATAGCCGCTCCAGGGATCGAAGTGCCTTAGGCTGGCCTGGAGGAAGTACCGATTGCAAATCTCGTCTACATCATCTCTCACCTCGCCTTAAATGCATATATGGGCGTCAATCCTGAAAATAGCATATGTAGGTACGTTCGACCACGCGGTCGAGGTACAAAAGGCGGCGAAGACGGCTGAGTCAGCCTTCAACTAATATTTGTAATGTTACAGGATCAGCAAGCTTCCATAGCGCAACTACAAAATAAAAACCGCGCATCGAGTGGGGTAGAATCCGAGCCCTTTCTAGAAGTTGTTCACAGGACCGAACCAGTACCGGAGAGGCCAAATGAGAATAAATCGGAGACTGACCCCGCCATTATGAAAATGCTCGAAGAACTCACAAAAAACATTTAATCAGGGAAAAAGAAGATTGAGGAAATGACAAAAAGGTAGAAACGTATAACTCCCGAGTTGACTAGATCCCCAGGGCTCCACCAATAATGAAAGGTCCAGATTCCAAAAAGTTTGTGCAAAAACCTTTCCCCCTGAGTGCAGCTCTGAAGTCGATCCCCAAGAAGTTCCGTGTGCCCGAGATTCCTAAATATGATGGGACGACTGTTCCAAACAAACACATCACCTCCTACATGTGTGCTATCAAAGGTAATGACTCGGAAGATAGCGAGATTGAATATGTCTTGTTGAAATTCCGGGAGATTTTATCGCGGGGTGCTATCATATGGCATAATAACCTACCCGCCTAATTCTATTGACTCATTTGCTATGCTTGCAGATTCATTTGTAAAGGCACATGACGGGGCCATTAAGGTCGCAACAAGAAAGTCGGACCTTTTCAATATAAGGCAGAAGGACAACGAGATGCTCAGGGAATTCGTATCTCAATTTCAAATGGAACAAATGGATTTTCCACCAGTCACTGACGATTGGGCCGTTCAAGATTTCACTCAGGACCTTAACGTTCAAAGTTCAGTGTCTTCATAGCAGTTGAAGCAGAATTTGATCGAATACCCAGCTGTCATTTGACCCGATGTACACAATCGGTATCAATCGAAGATCAGGATCAAGAATGATCAAGTGGGGGCCCCTTCTGGGTCTGTTTATCCTAATAGGCCCGTGGAGAGAATCAAGGGAGATATCGACCGGGAACCAAGGTCAAAAATAGATCGATATCAACCGTATAATAGGGACCGTAGAGACACCGGACCTGGGCAAAATTCTGCATAAAATGAGAGGATAAATGATCGAGGTCAAAGTTCACGGGGACTTGGTACTGAGGAAGGCCACAGTAAATATCCGAAATCCAAATGAAGGTACGATCCCAATTCAAGTTTTTCCATACTTCGACTAACACTTGCAAATTATCGACAATGAGCGGCACAAAGCTTTAGGTCTTGAAGCACGCGTTGCACTATTTTTCCCTTCGACCAATTTTTATCCCAAATGGGTTTTTGCCGATGAGGTTTTTGACGAGGCGACAGCGGATCATGCTAACTTAGAATCGAAGGCCGACCATAAATCGGTGTCAAATACAGCCTTTAACACTATCCGAGGTTCCCTACAATAAACCTCGAATACTGGGGGCATTGCCTTTAGGTGTCAACTTTGTTGAGAGGAAATTACTTCATAATTATGGAATATCGATAGGGCTGAACGGTTGAACGAACCATGCACACATAGGTTGTCCGAGCCCCGGCTCGAAACATGTACGCATGAATAATCATTTTTCTCAAGAATAAAGAAAAGTATCTTTCCTTCAATTTATCTCATGTCTTAGAAAATGTTTTTCTACTTTACAAATTCCATGCTTTCAACCTATTATGGAAATGAACTTAAGGGTCGATCATAATTGCAGTTCAAATAACTAACCTCACACTCAGGGACTGTCATCCGAAAAAAAAGACGAGATCAAATTGTTAAGACTTCGAGATCATAAGACCTTAAAGGCAACCCTCAATTGTTATAGGCCACCCCACTTGGGGACTGACACTTCGGTCTAGCTCGAAGTGAAACAGGAAAATAACCCCAAGAGGCAAGTCCTGAACCAAAAAGGCTACGACCAATTTACCACGGTTTGGAGATGTCCAAAATCCGTAACAAAATGGCCTCAAAAAATAAACAAAAGAAAGCACAAATACAAAGTCCTAACGGCTACTTTTACTTCGAGTTCGAGAAACCATTCTCGCTCGACTACAAAGCCCAAAGGTTACCTTAACCCGAGTTTGAGCAAATTCTCACTCGGGGAATACCCATCGAGCCCAAGAGCCACCTTATCTCGAGTTCGAGAAAGTACAAACTCGACTATAAAGCCTAAAGGCTGCCTTTACTTCGAGTTCTAGAAATCATTATCACTCGACTACAAAGCCCATAGGCTACCTTTTCCCGAGTTCAAACAAATTCTTACTCAGACACTACTCATCCATTCCAAGGGCCACCTTATCTCGAGTTCGAGCAAGTCCTGACTCGACTACAAATCCTAAGGGATACTTTTACTTCGAGTTCGAGAAATCATTCTCACTCGACTACAAAGACTAAGGGCTACCTTAACCCGAGTTCGATGAAGTCCTCACTCGGGGACTACGTTCGAGCCCAAGGGCCAACGTATCTCGAGTTCGAGAAAGGACTCAGTCGACTATAAAGCCTAAGGGATACTTTTACTTCGATTTCGCGAAATCATTCTCATTCGACTACTAAGACCAAGGGCTACCTTAACCCGAGTTCGAGCAAGTTCTCAATCGGGGACTACGTGATTGAGGTCAAAGTTCACGGGGACTTGGTACTGAGGAAGGCCACAGTAAATATCCGAAATCCAAATGAAGGTACGATCCCAATTCAAGTTTTTCTATACTTCGACTAACACTTGCAAATTATCGACAATGAGCGACACAAAGCTTAAGGTCTTGAAGCACGCGTTGCACTATTTTTCCCTTCGACCAATTTTTATCCCAAATGGGTTTTTGCCGATGAGGTTTTTGACGAGGCGACAGCGGATCATGCTAACTTAGAATCGAAGGCCGACCATAAATCGGTGTCAAATACAGCCTTTAACACTATCCGAGGTTCCCTACAATAAACCTCGAATACTGGGGGCATTGCCTTTAGGTGTCAACTTTGTTGAGAGGAAATTACTTCATAATTATGGAATATCGATAGGGCTGAACGGTTGAACGAACCATGCACACATAGGTTGTCCGAGCCCCGGCTCGAAACATGTACGCATGAATAATCATTTTTCTCAAGAATAAAGAAAAGTATCTTTCCTTCAATTTATCTCATGTCTTAGAAAAAGTTTTTTTACTTTACAAATTCCATGCTTTCAACCTATTATGGAAATGAACTTAAGGGTCGATCATAACTGCAGTTCAAATAACTAACCTCACACTCAGGGACTGTCATCCGAAAAAAAAGACGAGATCAAATTGTTAAGACTTCGAGATCATAAGACCTTAAAGGCAACCCTCAATTGTTATAGGCCACCCCACTTGGGGACTGACACTTCGGTCTAGCTCGAAGTGAAACAGGAAAATAACCCCAAGAGGCAAGTCCTGAACCAAAAAGGCTACGACAAATTTACCACGGTTCGGAGATGTCCAAAACCCGTAACAAAATGGCCTAAAAAAATAAACAAAAGAAAGCACAAATACAAGTCCTAACGGCTACTTTTACTTCGAGTTCGAGAAACCATTCTCGCTCGACTACAAAGCCTAAAGGTTACCTTAACCCGAGTTTGAGAAAATTCTCACTCGGGGAATACCCATCGAGCCCAAGAGCCACCTTATCTCGAGTTCGAGAAAGTACAAACTCGACTATAAAGCCTAAGGGCTGCTTTTACTTCGAGTTCTAGAAATCATTATCACTCGACTACAAAGCCCATAGGCTACCTTTTCCCGAGTTCAAACAAATTCTTACTCAAACACTACTCATCCATTCCAAGGGCCACCTTATCTCGAGTTCGAGCAAGTCCTGACTCGACTACAAATCTTAAGGGATACTTTTACTTCGAGTTCGAGAAATCATTCTCACTCGACTACAAAGACTAAGGGCTACCTTAACCCGAGTTCGATGAAGTCCTCACTCGGGGACTACGTTCGAGCCCAAGGGCCAACGTATCTCGAGTTCGAGAAAGGACTCAGTCGACTATAAAGCCTAAGGGATACTTTTACTTCGATTTCGCGAAATCATTCTCATTCGACTACTAAGACCAAGGGCTACCTTAACCCGAGTTCGAGCAAGTTCTCAATCAGGGACTACGCATCGAGCAATGGGGCCACCTTATCTCGAGTTTGAGAAAGTCCTCGCTAAACTATAAATACTAAGGTATACTTTTACTTTGAGTTCAAGAAATAATTCTCACTTGACTACAAAGCCCAAGGGCTACCTTAACCCAAGTTCGAGCAAATTCTCACTCGAGGACTATCCATCAAGCCTAAGGGCCACCTTATCTCGAGTTCGAGCAAGTCCTCACTCGTTTATAAAGCCTAAGGGCTACTTTTACTTCATGTTCGAGAAATCATTCTCACTCGACTACAAAGCCCAAGGTCTACCTTAACCCGAGTTCGAGCAAATTCTCGCTCGGGGACAACCCATCGAGCCCAAGGGCCACCGTATCTCGAGTTCGACCAATTCCTCACTCGATATAAAGCCTAAAGGCTGCTTTTACTTCGATTTTGATAAGTCTTTCTCACTGGACAACAAAGCCCAAGGGCTACCTACCCGAGTTCGTGCAAATTCTCACTCGGGGACTACACATTGAGCCCAAGGGCCACCTTATCTTGAGTTCGAGCAAGTCCTCACTCGATTATAAAGCCTAAGGGATACTTTTACTTTGAGTTTGAGAAATCATTCCCACTCGACTAAAAAGCCTAAGGGATACCTTAGCCCGAGTTCGAGAAAATTCTCACTCACGGACTACCCATCGATCCCAAGGGCCACCTTATCTAGTGTTCGAGAAAGTCCTCACTAGACTATAAAGCGTAAGGGCTAATTTTAATTTGAGTTCGAGAAATCATTCTCACTAGACTACAAAGCCCAAGGGATGCCTTAACCCGAATTCGAGAAAATTCTCAATCGCGGATTACCCATCGAGCCCAAGGGACACCTTATCTCGAGTTCGAGCATGACCTCACTCGACTATAAAGCCTTGGGGCTATTTTTACTTCGAGTTCGTAAAATCATTATCACTCGACTACAAAGCCCAAGGGCTACCTTAACCCGAGTTCCAGCAAATTCTCACTTGGGGACTACCCATCGAGCCCAAGGGCCACCTTATATCGAGTTCGAGCAAGTCCTCACTCGACTATAAAGCCTAAGGCATACTTTTACTTCGAGTTCGAGAAATCATTCTCACATGAATACAAAGCCCAAGGGCTACCTTAACACGAGTTTGGGCAAATTCTCACTCGAGGACTACCCATCGAGCCCAAGGGCCACTTTATCTCGAGTTCGAGCAAGTCCTCACTCGACTATAAAGCATAAGGGATACTTTTACTTCGAGTCCAAGAAGTCATTCTCACTCAACTACAAAGCCCAAGGGCTACCTTAACTCGAGTTCGAGCAAATTCTCACTCGGGGACTTCCCATCGAGCCCAAGGGACACCTTATCTCGAGTTCGAGCAAGTCCTCACACGACTATAAAGCCTAATAGCTACCTTTACTTCGAGTTCGAGAAATCATTCTCACTTGACTACAAAGCCCAAGGGCTACCTTAACTTGAGTTTGAGAAAATTCTCACTCGGGGACTACCCGTCGAGCCCAAGGGACATCTTATCTCGAGTTCGAGAAAGTCCTCACTTGACTATAAAGCCTATGGGATACTTTTACTTTGAGTTCGAGAAATCATTCTCACTCGACTACAAAGCCCAAGGGATACCTTAACCCGAGTTCGAGCAAATTCTCACTCGGGGACTACCCATCGAGCCCAATGGACATCTTATCTCGAGTTCGAGCAAGTCCTCACTCGACTATAAAGCCTAATGGATACTTTTACTTCGAGTCGAGAAATCATTCTCACTCGACTACAAATCCCAAGGGATACCTTAACTTGAGTTCGAGAAAATTTTCACTCGGGGACTACCCAACGACCACCTTATCTGTAGTTCGAGCAAGACCTCAATCGACTATAAAGCATGAGGGTAATATTTTCTTCGAGTTCGAGAAATCATTCTCACTCGACTACAAAGCCTTAGGGACATTTCTTGCTTTGAGTTCGATAGATCATCCTCACTCAATTAAAACCTAAGAGTTACCCTACTTCTAGTTTTTGGACGCACTCACTCGATCATAAAAACTATACTAGTTCAGTTTGGGTTAAATTACCCAGGCCTCGAACCTATGCCTACAATCCCATAAGGCATAAACAAAACAAAAAACTTTCATAATGCAAAGTCGAGGTAAAAATAAGACAGAAGGGAAAGAGATCTTCATATATATCAAAAATGATTTATAGGGGCAGCATAGCCCGATAAGAGTTCTTTACAAGCGGACCAAAAATGGCCCAAAAAGAAAAGACAAATGCTAAAGGAAAGAAAAAAACTACTAAGGCCTACGGAGCTAGGTCCTCTTCAGAAACTGCGTCCTCATCCTCGAGATCTTCTTGCTCATCGGAGTTGTCTTCAGGGAAGCCCAATCTTCGAGCCTGAGTCGCGATATCGAAGCCTCGGGCTTGAGCCTCTTCTACGGACTCCCTCCGAGCTTCCCATTTCCCATGGTCGATCATGCTCCTGGATTTGGTTTGAATGGCCTCGACATCAGCTTTGAACTGGGCCACCATTTCATCGGCCTGAATGCCAGCCTTAACCGCCTCAGATTTTGCCTCCTCGAGTTTTCCACTGGCTAAATCTAGTTGGGACTAAAGATCCCCAATCTTCTTAGTTTGCACCAAGTTCATCTCCTTTTCGGATATAAGTTGAGTCTCGGACGATTCCAGTTGAGCCTGAACGACATCCTTCATAGCGGCCAAGATGTCTATTTTTCCTTTGAACACATTGGCCTCGGCCCGAACGTCGTCCACTTGCTTGCTGAGCCGGTCGATTTGCTCGATACTTTGTTGAATCTATAGAATTGGATCATTAGTTGTTATCTCTAACTCGGCATCACTATCGTGGAGACTTCGGAATACCTTTTTGGCCATATCGGTATGCTCCTCCAGAGCTGCGACATATCGGCTTGAAATCATTTTTTGAGGAGCCGGTAGACGTCGTTCTTCTCAAAAAGACCCTAGACTTCGGCCTTGTGCTCCTCTCGATCTCTCACAAAAGCTTATGGTGCAACACTGAAGTCTATAGAAGAAATAAGAAAATGGAGTTGAGAATAAGCTACAAGTACGAAACAAATATAAAACAGAGTTCGACGATTACCCGATTTAACGCATGTTGAGCCTCGTTAAATAGGCAAGCGGCCCCCACGACATCCATTACCGACTGTTCTTCTCCAATCACCAGACCCCTCAAATAACTAGCGACCCCAACGGGGGGGGTGGGGGGGAGGGGATCGAGCATCTTCTGGTGTGGTCAACACTAAGTGTTATTTGTGGTTAGGATCGGCACTTGGAGTTGTTAACTTATCTACCAGCTTCAATATTGATGGAGACCTGATTGCCCCCGTCGATGACACCCTCTTCGGCATAGACAGGTCACTGAAATTAGGGATCTCTTCAGAAGTAGTCGCCTCGACCTCGTCAAAAAACTTTTGGAGATCCATTCGTTACCTATCAAACATACTTGCTTCTTGGATCATAGCATCGGAGATCTGAGGCGAGTCTGAGATATTGACCACACCAGGTTCGACCCCAGGAACCCTTTCTGATGCTCAAGTAATTTTTCTTTGTGTTTCTACATCTCCCCTCTTCGATGAGGATGTGATGGCTTCCAGCTTGGGACCCTCGGTCGAGGCCCCTTCGTTGATTGCCCCTGCTTCTTCGTCAGTTTCTTATTTTTCGAGCCCAACGGACTCGGGCCCCTTTTTCTTGTCTTCTCCTTGACTGGCTTCGAAGTTGATGGTTGAGGAAGAATTTCTTCATCGCCGATAGGGGGCCTCATCGGGACATTTTTCCCGAGACCTTGTAACGACCCGGTCCGTCGTTACGTAAAACCTTCATCATAATGGTTTCTATTGACTTACTATAGATTGGTTATTCTGTTATTAATGTGTTAGAGTTGATAGGCTTGGAATCAGAATGGTTAAATGAGAATTTAGACACTTAGTCATTAAGAATAGCCTTAAAATGGGAAAGTCAACTAAGAGTTGACCTATTGGTAAACAACCTCGGAATGAGGATTTTATGGCTCGGATAGCTTCGTTAGGTGATTTGGGACTTAGGAGTATGTTCAGAATAATTTTGTGATGTCCGATGTAGAATTAGGCTTGAATTGGTGAAAGTTAGTTTTTGGCGATTCCGGTCGGCAGTGGAAAATAGGCTGTCGGGGTCGAAAGGGAATTCCAATAGTTGGAACAGGTTTGTAATGTCATTTTGGACTTGTCTGAAAAATTTCAGGTCAATCGGAGTTGATTTGGATATTTTCGGCATCATTGGTGAATTTTAGAAACATCAAAGTTCTTAGGCTTGAATCCGATGTAAATTTGGAGTTTTGATGTTAGTTTTGGTGTTTTTAGAGTGTGACTAAGTTTGAACGATGTTCTGGGATATGTTGGTAAGTTTGGTTGGGGTCCCGAGGGGCTCGGGATTGATTTCGGGTGATTAACGGACTCATTTGGACTTAGAACAATTGCTGGTTTTCTGGTTTTTGTGCACAGTGATTTGGTTCACTGCGATCGCGGGTGAAGTAGTGCGATCGCAGAGAGTTAATTATGGACAGGCTCAGACTGTTCTATGCGATCACGAGAAGGGAGGTGCGATCGCGGAGTAGAAGGATCCCAATGCAGTGCGATCGCGTGGGTTGAGCTTCGATCGCGTAGGCCAGGCGCATGGGGAGCGGGGTCAGTTGTTCTTCGCGATCGCGTGAGCCGGACTGCGATCGCGTAGATTGAGGTTCTATTGAACCGCGATCGTGTGAGTTTTGTTGCGATCGCGGAGGTCTGGGGGAATTGGTCAGTGTGATCGCAGGGCCAAGGCTGCGATCGCGGAGAGTAAATCACTGGGCAGTTAAATAATAACCCTTCCACGACTTACACCTTCTTTTACACCATTGTTGAGCGGAGGAGAGCTTTTTGCGCGATTTTTGGAGGAGAAAATCATTGGGTATCACAGAGGTAAGTAATTTGATTATTAAAACTCGTTTATAGGTGATGAAAGACCATAATCTCAGCCTTTAATTCATGAAAAACAGTAGAAAAATAGGATTTTTGGGCATGAGATTATGAGACCTTCAAGGGTCGGTTTGAGGGGTCAAACGAACTCCGATTTTGTAGTTCTTTATATCTACGGTATCATGAGAAAATGAAGAACACTTTTCTGTAAAAAATTCTGAGTTTCGGGACGCGGGCCCGAGGATCGGGTTTTGACCGGTTTCGGATTTTTGAGTTAAATTCGATATTTTTCAATTGGAAATTATTCCTTAAACATATGTTGATGATAAAAATCTGAACTTGGTAGATTTGGAGCCTTCGGAGGTTGATTCGAGAGGCAAGCGTGTTGCGGAATAATTCCGGGCTAGTTTTGAGGTAAGTAATGTCTTGAAATCCTGTCCTGAGGGTATGAAACCCCGGACTATGCACCCTTTCACGGGTTTTGAAATAAAAAGGTGGAAACTTTGGAACATGTTTCCTATTTAGGCGACTATTGAGTTGCGAAACCGATTTTTAAGCCTTTGCTTAAATAGTATTTATACATTATGATATGTTTTGGGCTGTAAGCCATGTTTGGGGCCTAGTGCCGATTTGTTTACCCCTTGGGGGATGTTTTTACTATTTTCCTCACTGCTATGTTATGATTTTTCACTCAGTCTTTTCTGTGAAATTGTTTTGACACTCAGAGTATTTTGATACTACTTTTTGAAAATGAAATACTGTTTTTGGGTTGAGAACCCGGTATA
>ML248244.1:18300-50367 GCA_005239495.1 Nicotiana undulata | reverse complement strand
TGTAGGAGCCCCTCCGAAGTCTGTAACACACCCCCAGTGAGCGCCGGTACTGATTGAGTGATGCACGCGAGGCTTATGAAGAGTGACTGTGAGGATGCCTGATGGGCAGAGTGATTGTGAGGATGCCTGATGGGCAGAGTGATTGTGAGGATGCATGATGGGCTGATACTGAAAAATATTGTTACGATAAATGATTATGGCCCGCGGGGAAGTTTTATGAAAGGTTTTACTGAGTTTTCAAACTATGATTTACTTCGTTTTCACACTGGTTTTACTGAGATATACTAATATTGCACTTGTTTCAAAGGTTTTCTGGAAACTGATTTCGAACTCATTATTTGATGAATGCTACATGGTGACCTGGTATTTTACTGGTTTGTGGAATTGTGTACATGTTCTGTGTGTTTATATTACTCAGACTGTGATTTATTTTCATTACTACTGAGTTGGCGTACTCATAAAGACTCCCTGTGCCTCTGTGCACAGATCCAGGTACTAGCTCGGAGCAGTAGCTGACGCAGGTTCGATAGCAGCATTCACGGGATTTTCGAGGTAGCTGTCCAGCGTCCACAGCTTCTCCATTTCCCTTCCTTATTTAGCTTTAGTATTTGATTCAGAGACATATATTATAGTTTTAGCAGAGTTAGATTTATTTATTCTTAGATGCTTATGATTATTGACTCCAGTTCTTGGGAGGTTGTTTAGAATATTATGGGGACGCTAAGACTTAATTATATCATTTGTGCTATGGTTGCATGCTTATTATTAAATTGTGAACTATTATAATTGAATAAACGCGTAGTAAGGTGATGGTTGGCTAGCCTAGTTCCACGATAGGCGCCATCACGGCCTGTTAGGATTTGGGGTCGTGACAGACCTGCAAAAATGGCAAACAAATTAGCTAAGAAAGGAGAATTTTGTGAAGTGAAGAAAGAATAAGAAGCGAAAGCTCACCGTGGTTACGAGCCTCCCATCGGCCCTTGGAAAGTTCTATTGAAGCCAATTCAGAGTAGGGCCTCTGAGACACCAGGTTCTCAACCCATCATTTTAGCTTCGGAACTGGGTCAGGTATCTAGGCCACAACTGCAATAACAAAATAAAGGTAAGCAACGATCGAGGGAAATGCGAATAGCAAAACGAGCACTCAAGACAAATATACTTACAATTGAAATTCCATTTCTCCGGGAAGGGCATATCCTTGGCAAGGATCAAGTCCAATGTCCTTATTTGGACAAACCTGCCCATCCAACCTCGATCACGGGTTTTGTCAACGCTAGAGAATAGGTCTTTGGTGGCCCGGCGTGAGAGTTTTATTAACCTTCGGTGGATTCGGGGACTGTACAAACGCATTAGATGGTCGAGGGTAAAGGAACAACCCTCGATTTTGCTGGAGATAAAACGGAGGAGGACGACGATCCTCCAGAACGATGGATGAATCTGTCCCAAGGTAACATTGTACCTTTTGCAGAAGGCGACTATTACGGGGTTGAATGTAAAGGGGTAAGTGTAAACACTTAAATACCCCTCTACATATGTGGTGATCTATTCCTCATGGGAAGGAATGACCACGTCCTTGTTTACCCAGTTACACTCCTCTTTTACTTTATCAAGGAGGCTCTCGATGTTGGTGCAGATATACCTTGATATCGGTTCACATTGGCCCAGTATCGAAGGTTTTTTTTTCTGTTTTAAAGTCAACAACCGTCGGACACCCCGTCGGAATATACTCTTCAAGGGGAGGTTCCACCGCAGCTGCATCGCCGGCGGTACACGATGAAGACTGAACCTCTTTTTGAGGCACAATTTTAGATGTCTTTGCCATTTTTGGAAGATAGATAGTAACAAAGTTGGTTGGAATTCAGAAGTGTTGAGTATGAAAAGTGAGAAGCAAGAGTTCCTTGAGAGAAAAAACAGGGAAGTCAATGGTTGTAAAGGTTGGAATGAGGAAGAAATTGAAGCTTTTTAGGATGAAGGTAGCGGTTCAGAGTTGCCTAGTGCCCGACCAGCGCTCGACATGCATTTAATGCCTTGGTTACAGAACCGACGGGACGTTTAGTCGCTTACGTCATACTCAAGTCAGCCGATGGTGCAATCAATCAGAAAAACAAAGCTCGAAGATTCATGTTGTTTCCCATCATCTTATTTCTGAGAAACGATGGGACTACTTGTATACGGTTAAAACTGAGCCCACCCAATTTTACTGATTAAGAGAGACTAGGGGGATGGATCAAAGATCACCCCCGTATTATATCAGACTGAGACTTGAGAATAAGGTATCGAGTTCAGGATTCGAAGTAGCTGTCGAGATCGAGACCAGTGATGATCAAGACCAAACGGGACAAACATCGAGTAAGACCGAAATAGCATGATAACAAAAAGCCGAGATACCCGTGACCGGTCGAGGATTTATGGAGGAAATCTCGGAATGGATCAAATCAAGTACGGTTATTTAGTTGATTATGGGATTTCCTTCTAGAATTAGAATTGTACCATAAGTGAAATTCCTCTCTTATATAGGGAGGGGGGGTTCTAATCATTTGTGGCCATCTCATTGTTGCATATCAAAGCAATACAATACTCTTTCTCTATTATATTATCTTGTTCATCAGCATAACTGTATTCTCAGCCAGTTCGAGGGCGACCTAGCTCGAGGACTGAATTGCATTTCAATACTGGTTTTCTTTACTTTACTGTTACTTTCTATTATTAATTATCGCGTTTATCAGTTGGTACTAAGTGAAATTACGCATCCTTAAAACCACTTAAAAATTTAATTGATATCCAATTTAAGGGTAAACAAATTGTTTTTATGTTTATTGTTTCACAAAGGCGAGATGCAATAGGAATGCAACAAACCGAGCTAAGTTGAAGATGATTCATCATATTGGTAGTAAGCTTATTCGAGCAATAATTTATCAAAAGGTATGATCACAAAATCATTATTTTCCTAAAGGAAATATTTACAAGGTGTTTCTTGACATATTTTCCTTTGACGTAAAGGGCGGAATAGATGGCACTCCACCATATTTGGACAATTTTCTTTGAGACTCGTAAGAAAAATAGCAAGCTTGTTGAACCTGAAGCAATTGAAAAACATGTAAGTTTTGTAAATTGAATATGCAAATTACTTGAAATTATTATTGAATATGCAAATTACTTGAAATTATTATTGATTCTGATATAAAATATTTCTATATATGTTTTGTAGGCTCAGATTGAAGAAATAGTTCAATCGGATTCATCTATACCTAGCATAGAGATAGTCAATTAAATGTTGTGTACCTCAAACACGTAGGCATGTATTTGGCTTTGGGGGTGGAGTAAATACAAAAGAATTGAAAGGTGACACTTCTTCAAAGGTTGAATTAATGTACACGCTACGTTCAACTAGAGAGGAAAATAAATCTTTGAATGAGAAAACAAAGCCTTACTTGATCGCTTGTCTACCTTAGAAGATTAGATGAAAGAAATGAGAAAAATAAAGGAATTCTTCACCGCTCAACAATCACATGTCTTTCCTTCGACATCGTTCGTTTCAACTGAATGGCCACTATTTTTTTCTACTGACCAAGTAAGTAAAAATATACCATTCTTTTTAATTTTTGTGTTGATTTTTATATAGTCATTTATATCTTATTGCTACCTCTACTGCATTCATGCATTTATATTCCTTCAAATTAAACACTATGGGAAAACGTAGCCTGTTTCGTTATACTAAAAGGTCCTTATGTTTTTATCTTTAAATTATAATTCAAGTGTTTGTTGTTTCATCGTCATTTCCATCTAAGCTATAAGATTGTTGTACGGTGCTCTTAAATTGATAATACACTGATAACTCAGTGTTAGAAGTGGTAGAAAATGCATTACAATATTTGTGTTTAATCTAATAAATCTTTCTGGTATTCAGCTAAGCATCTCAATCTTTTAACCAAAAGCGTTGTTGAACGTCATTCATCAACAAAATCTCAACCCTTAAGCTTAAGGTGTTTCTATCTACATTTGCTTACATGATATTTTGTTGATATTTGTACCATGGTGCTTTTTTTTTTATTGTCTGTGAAGTGTTCTGGGTTTCTCGTTATATTTGCATTTTTCCTTAGTTTTGATTGGTCGACCTGTTATCACTTGATTTATGTGAAGTGAGTTCGACTCTCTTAGTTCCTGATGTCACACCCCAAACTCGGAGTGAACCCGGTCGAGCAAGCCTGTTAGATATTTTCTACCCAAACTTACTCATGAACAAAGAAGAGACATATTTTCATTAATTAGATAATAGGGAGATCATGAATACAATACCAAAATATTTCCATTAGTTTCTTCATTTTTAATGTCTCAAAATACACAGTTTTTCATAGGCTAAAGTGGAACAAGTGATTCAAACATAACATGAATAGTTTGACTTTCCCAACACCGACATACAACACATAGTATGTCTACGAAGCCTCTAAAATATACAATGGAGTACAATGATAGCGCCAGCAACAAGGCTCCGGATAAACCTCAAAACATGATAACACAAAATACAAAAGATACATGACTCCAGAATGAGGTGGGGCTCACCAAGTCTGCTGGAAGGAAGGTGTGCTTCGATCACTGGTCAATACTACCTGCTGTGGAACCACGTGCATCTATTAGAGGTGCAGCGCCTGGGACGTTAGTATTGTCGAATAGTACTAGTATGTATAACAAAGCACTATCTCAATAGAATGAATATAATACAAGGGGGGGGAGGAGGGGGGGCGAACCATCATGAATTCAATAAAATCGTCAAACAATACCAAAACATCAAGTTAAGAACCACACAAGTTTTAAAGTAAATTTCCATTCGTAGGTGGGGAGCTATTTAGTTCCGGTATGCAATTATTCACAATACCACCGTACTTTTACATAGTGTCCGATCACAGCCCGATCGGTTAGGCTGCCTCATTTGAGACATTAACCACAATCATAATTTCCAGCACAATCACCACCATGTGTGCGGCATGGCGTCCGATCACGGCCCGATCGACTAGGCTGTCTCACCCGAGACATTACCTTTTCTATCAATCACCTCACGTCATACTTTCTTCACATCTATTCAATTCATAGGCACTTATAGACACAATTAAAATATCGTTATTGGCACTTGGCCGAATTTCATATTTCATGCTCCCCTTTTCATTTTCACACACCATCATCATTATCCACAAAAAGACTTTTGAATTCAAGGCTTTTAGGTATACATGAGCGCAATTAAGAGTCTTAGACATATAGAGATTGTTTACATAATTTGGGCTGATAACTTTCACTGAAGCATTACTTGAAATCGTAACATTTATAACACACATGGCCCCCACACTTTGAATATATCATCAAAAGATAACTTAGAATGAATAAAAAGCATTTAGAACACATATTAAACATATATCTTTCAACACAAGATTACTCGGGATAACCAATTTCATAATGATCAACTCGGGTCTAACGTAACTTACATGAACGCCGTGGAATTCAATTCTAAGAAAGGGATTTAGCCAACATAACTCAATTGAGCTTCCTTAAACTCTAAAATGTTCCAGAATTCTTACCAGCTTCAATCTATTTTATAAATATAACAAGTTGAACAAATATTAGTGAGGTGATGATGATTCTAGCTCATTTGAGCATTTTATCGACCACTAGGTGAGCATTAAGGTTTTAAGCCCTTTTATGAAAGACTTCATCATCCCACAATCCATTATTTACAATTTTTAGCTCACAATCTTCCTACACTCTTTGATAGCACATGCATGCAAGATAAACAACTCCCCTACCCAAGAATTGTCTAGCTAACTACCTCTAGGATGAAGACTTAGTGAATTTTTCCTTGTTAACTTCAATGATTTGAGCAAGAATTGATGGATAATTGGTTGAAGATCACTCCCCCACACTAAGCACTCTCTATCACTCTAAAAGTATCAGATATTTGCTCAAAATGGACCATGGAATCTATTTTAACGAAGTAGGATCGGGTTATAAAAATCCAAAAATGAAGCCCCGAGACAGGATCTGCGGTCGCATATGCAACCGCACAATGCTTCTCTGGTCCACGAAATGGCCACGAAAGAGGGCCTCCGGAACTGGCCTGGCCTGCACCACTCTGTGCCCGCAGACTTGTTCTGCCGTTGCATAATGCGCCGCAGAACCTCCCTTCCACAAAACATCTAAGGGTCGATATGTGATCAAAGTGTGGCCCGCAAAATGGTTCTACGGTCGCATAATTGGCCGCAAAAATGACATCAAAAATAGCCCAAATAGCTTCCTTACTCTACGGCCCGCAAAGTGATTATGCGGCCGCATAATGGCCCGAAGAAATGCCGAACTCTAAAAAACATTTTCCTTCAACTTTTCTGCGCACTAATCAATCCAAAAAGACCGAACTGCGGCGAGCTTGATCAGTAACACCTATGCCTAACTCGGCACCACGAAACCCCGGTTTTTAGGAAAAATTTCATGGGGCCTTACATCCTCCCCCACTTAAGATCATTCGTCCTTGAATGAGGGTCAAGGTTCACTATTAGCATCTGATGCAACTCCATTTTCATACCACACACCATCAGCCCTAAATTTGACTAACTCCTTAGATTTCCAAAACTTTTGGCAGAGTTTCCCCTGTAACTGGGCCTATCCACCTGTTAGAGAGCCCCAGAAACACATCCTAAGAACATATACATAATCCAACGACATAACATAGCACATAACAACACCAATTGTGGCCTCATAAGCAATATGTAACCATAAAGGGGCACCTTTACATCAACTAAACAAGTGATACCAAAAGTCATAGGCGATAGTTTCATAAAAAGGTTACATGGATTATACAAACAAGTAAGGATACTTCTTCTTTATATCTTCCTCGGCGTCCCAAGTAGCCTCTTCAACCTGCTGGTTTCGCCATAACACCTTCACGGAGGCAATTTCTTTATTCCTCAACTTTTAGACTTTTCTATGAAGAGCGGCAACTAGAATTTCTTCATATGATAGTTCTTCACTAACCTCAATGGTCTCAACTGGCACAATAGCTGACGGATCTCTAACTACCTTCTTCAACATAGACACATGGAATACCGAGTGCACTAATGACATCTAAGGTGGTAGCTTGATGTGCCGTAGAATTTCGACACTTTTAATACTAATTACATAGACTTTAGCTCATCTTTTAAAGCATTTTAGTTATTTCTTATGAATTTTTAGTGTTTTGCAGTGTACGAGCCTTGAAGAACAAAAACCACAGAAAAGAAGTCAAAACCCCATAGAAGGGCAGAAATGCGGCAGGTCTATAAAGAGGCTACATTGAAGGCATTGAATACTCCATTGCTTTGGAAGCTTTTGAAGATATAATCTTCTACCTTTGTAAGCCTTATGACTTTATTTATTATTTTATTCTTGGATTCTAGTATGAGTAGCTAGTTTTAAATGCTAAGGTTGTAGACCCTAAATGGGTATAATATTAATGAGTGTTTACCATTGATATATATATATATATATATAATGGTTGTTGATATTTTTCATTTCTCATGCTTCATTTATTATTGCTGGTTGCAAACATTAACTAATTCCATTTTTCCCTATCTTTACTTGGAAAAGTAGGTTAGGGTTTGGTAGAATTGAATATCAAAAACTCAAGGATTTAAACCTTGTTTAATAGAATCACTTAGGAATAAGTGGATTCTATTTGGCATAATTTGGTTGTTCTTAATTGCAATTCTTTTATATTTGAAAAAATCATAAAGTTGAAATACTACCCAACTATTGGAAAATACTGGGTAGTCACTTAGAAATCATTTGCATATCAAAGTACATTCGATTAGAAATATATCATATTAACACCTATAACATTCCATTCCATTGAAGGGGACACAACCTTTCACAATACAATAGTCCTCTTTACTACACATAATTAAAACACTATTTTTAAGCTAACGGAATAGAATTAGGATTTAAGTCAAGTTTCACACTAATCAAGTAATCTTTTCACACCTATTCCCTGTGGGATTCGACCCCAACCGTTGGGTTATTATATTTCACGTTGACCGCGTTACACCATTTATTCAGGTGTAATTTGAGTGTATCATAGCTCAAGCTTGTACGCCACCTACCCAATCCTCTGAATGATTTGTACGGCCAGACATACCTGGGAATCAATTTCCCTTTCTTTCCAAACCGCATTATTCACTTCTTGGGGGAAACATTCAAGAATACCCAATCATCTTCTTTGAACTCTAAGTCTCTATGAAGAACATCCGAATAGGATTTTTGACGACTTTCAGCACTTTTCAATCGCTACTTAAAGATCTTAACCTTTTCCATAGCCTGATGCACGAGGTCTGGTTCTATCAACTCAGCTTTCCCAATCTTGAACCACCCAATGGGATATCTACATCTCATACCATATAATGCCTCAAATGATGCCATCTAAATACTAGCACGATAGCCGTTGTCATAAGAAAATTCTATGAGTGGCAAATTATCATCCTAACTACCCTTGAAGTCAAGAACACAAGCACACAACATATCCTCAAGCGTTTGAATAGTCCGCTCTGCCTGCCCCCGGGTCAGTTGATGAAAGGTTGTACTAAGATTCACCTGAGTACCCAAACCTTGCTGAAATTTCGTGGAAAAATTGGTCGTGAACTTAGCTCCTCGATCAGAAATGATAGAAACTGTAGTGCCATGCAGCCTGACTATTTCCTTTATATACAACTAAGCATATTGTTCCGCTTTGTCGGTAGATTTAACTGCCAAAGTGTGCTGATGTTGTGAGTCGATCCACAATCACCCAAATGGAGTCAAACTTGCGCGGAGTACACGGTAGTCCCACCATAAAATCCATAATAATCATTTTCCACTTTCACATTGGAATTTCTATGTTCTGTGCCAACCCACCAGGTCGTTGGTGTTCGGCCTTTACTTGCTGACAATTCGGACACCTTGCCACAAAGTCCTCCACATTCCTTTTCATTTTATTCCACCAATTGATTTCCATGAGATCATGAAACATCTTTGTAGAGCCCGGGTGTACGTAATACCTAGAAGTGTGAGCTCGACAATGATTCTTTCCCGGAGATAATCTACATTTGGAACACATAACCATCCTTGGTACCTTAGTGTACCATCATCCATGCCGAGAGAAAAGTCAATAGTTTTATGTTTATGAATCCCCTCCTTCAATTGTACCAACAATGGATCGTCGCATTGCTTCTCTTTGACTTCCGCAACAAGAAATGATTCAGCCCTATTTTGCACCATTACCCCTCCTCCACTAGAGTCTGCAAGACAAACTCCCATACTAGCTAACTAGTGAACATCTTTGGCCAACGACCTTTGACATGACTTCAAGTGAGCCAAACTACCCATAGATTTTTGTCTAAGAGCATTGTGATGACCTGACAGGTCATCTTAGGTTTTAGAAACTAATTTTGTGATCTGGGACCTTAAACACCTCATTTTTCCTTGTTTGATTTGCGTGCGTAATCTGGGCGTCTTTTCGGAAAGCTTTTATGTTAAAAACAGAGAAAAATATGGAATTTTGCCTCGAGTAGACTTTGATCAACGTTTTGAGCAAAAGGACCCGAATTCATATTTTTACGGTCTCAGTGGGTTTGTATCGTGAATTGGGACTTGGGCATATGCGCGAAATCAAATTGGGAAGTCCCTAGCCTAAGTTATCGCATTTTGTAGAAATTTGAAAGTTAAAGGCTTAATGAATTTGAAATGTTTGATAATTGTTTGGCTTTTTGGATATGGGGTTCATATTTTGGTTTCAGAACCCGGTATAGGTCCAATACTATATTTATGACTTGTCTGTCAAATTTGGTGAGAAACGAAGTTGGTTTGAGGTGATTCGGACGTCCGGATTTGAAAATAGAAGTTTCAAAGTTTTCTTGAAATTTTTTATTTGATTTGGTGTTCAATTCATAGTTATAGGTGTTATTTTGCGATTTGTTCGCACGAGCAAGTTCGTATGATATTTTTAGACATGTGTGCATAGTTTGTTTAGATCCCCGAGAGCTCGGGTGAATTTCAGATATGCTACGAAGTGAATTTAGACTTAGAACTCAGCTGGTGTCTGCAATTTCTGGTAACTGGCCTCTGATCTCGCATTTGTGAGATTAGTGTTCGCATTTGCGAACATTCCCAAAATCTTGTGTTTTCATGGTGGGAATTGGGGGATTTGGGTAGAAATTAAGGATTTTGTAAATTGGGGATTTAGACCTCAAATTGAGGTCGGATTCCAAAACAAATTACATAATCGGGCTCGGGGTGAATGGGTAATCGGATTTTGGTCCGAACTTCGGGATTGGACCAAGAGAGCCCAAGAGTTGACTTTTATTGACTTTTTTAATAATGGCCTAAATTGAATTCCTTGCAATCGTGGGTAGTTCCTAAGGCTTAATTTGCATTGTTTGGTTGGTAATTTGCTAGATTCTATTTGTTTGGAGGCTTGTTTGAGAGGCAAATTTGTGGTTGGGCATTGAGTTGGCTTTGTAGCGAGGTAAGTGTTGTGTCTAACCTTGAATTGAGGAAATTAGGAACCCTCGGACTATGTGTTATGTGAATTTCATGTGCGCGGCATATATGCGAGGTGACGAGTGCTTATGCACTGCCGAATTATCTTTTTACCCTGTTTTTCCCGCTTTTCTTCAATTATCTTTTTCCCTATCTAAATTGTTATATGGTCAAAATGTGTTTCTATGCCTAGTGGTTGCTTGTTAATTAATGGTTTCTCCCGTTTGTCATATTAGATCTTCTCATAGTTTCATGATCTCCTACTGCTTGCTGAAGTTGGTTTATTTGCACCTCCTAGTTGTAAATTTCTGGATTGGTCTCAGTGTGTAGTATTCATATATAGCTTCTCATGTTGTACAAGGTTTCCTATGTGGTTCACTTTGGTATTTATGGGGTGTAAAGGATTTCCGTGATTTAAGTTGTAAATTTTATTGTGCACATTGAGTACTTTATATTGATTTGGTGGGATCTGGTTGCACGCCGCAACAGGTGAGATAAGGGTGGAATGATGCGGTGAAATAAGGGTGAATCTATATTGTATAGTGGGATTAGGTTGCAGGCCGTAACAGGTGTAATAAGGATGGATTCTTTTAGTTGAATAAAGGTGAATTATGTATCTGATTATGTGATGTACGGTGGGATCAGGTTGTGCACCGCAACCACATATGTGTTTATATTTCCCTGAGTTGTGTTAATTTTACGGTATTTTCTTTTGCACTAAGGATTTGTAAATTTTGAATGTTACTGGCTTATTTCCTGAAGTTGTAGCTATCATTTTCAATTGACTTCTTTATTTCACTCTATATTTCCTTTTTTGTCTTTATTATATATATTGCGTACAGGTTGTAGTGTGAGTGACCTTCCTTAGCCTCGTCACTACTTCATCGAGGTTAGGCTCGGCACTTACATACTACATGGGGTCGGTTGTACTTATACTGAAGTATGCACTTCTTGTGAAAATTTTGGCATTGGTCCCAGCTGATCGAGAGGTGTAGCAGCTCGGACTGGTTCACTGGAGACTCGAGGTAGATCTATTGGCATTCGCAGACCTTGAAGTCTCCATCTATCTTTCCCTATTTTTACTGTTTCTTTCATTCAAATAGTTGTATTTCTTGTAGACTTTAATTGTAGTAAATCCTAGAAGTTTGTGAATTGTGCCTCCAGATTCGGGTTGTAGTAGATATTATTGCGTTTATATCATTCCGCACTCGTTTTAATTCATTTTTTCTTATATGATCTTCCTTACTGAATTGGATAAAAAGTTAGCTTAATGATTCTCTTGAAAGTACAAAGGGGGGGGGGTGAATTGTAGCCTTTTTAAATTTCTAGTCGACTACTCTTCAGATCTAGTTGACTTATGCGGAGACATCCTGCACATAACTGTTAGTCCTTTTGATTTAAACAAGTGTTAATCACAATAAACAGTAAAGGAACAGAACATAAAATGAGAGCGATAAAGTAAATGACACCAGGAATTTTTATACTGGTTCGAAACCAATGTGGTATCCTAATCCAGTCCTCTTGGGTTGTAAGAGTGTTGTCTTTTAGAGCTCTTTGTAAATTGAATTGAGTACAGCCTTTGTGATTTTCTGCGATCAACACCAACTTTGACAGGGTTGGTTTTCACTCGCTCACTAGAAACAAACAAGGGTTGGTTTTCACTCGCTCACCAAGGAAACGAACAATGACACAACCTCTCGAACACACTACCTCTCCACTATTTTTCTGTCTGTCTTCTCTTTTTTGTGTACACAGTAAATCTACTAAAGTGAATTACAATGCTTGTTAAGAGTAGAATAAAGAATTGGTAGTTGGATAGAGAATTGTATAGAAGGCTGTGTGAGTTTGTTGCTGCAAGTGCTTTCTCTTTTATACTTGGTCGTTGAATATCCTAACCGTTGCAGCGGTCTTCTAATTTTGGAAAAGGTTTTCCTTTGCTGCTGCTCCAACTTTTCTTTACTGCATCTTGCTCTTTTGAATTTGATCTCGATCCTTGTCTCGATTAAGTCTAATGCTTAAAGAGTGAATACTCTTTCCTTGAGCACAAATGAATAGCAATCTTGTACAGTTTTGATCTCACGTGATTTGAGATCTTTTCCTTTACAATTCCAAAAGTCAAGGACATATTATTTAATAACTTTTGTATAAAAAGATTCTTTCCATGTAATCCATCAAGTCCTCATATGAACTTGGATGTTTCCATATGTACTGGAGGAATTGTTTTTCTTTCAATGTAAGCATGATTCTCTTTCCTTTAAAGATTAGATACTTATGAGATTCTCTTCCTTTGCCTTGATTGTACTTCTTTCCTTTTCTGGTAGATCTTAATATATCTTTGACTCCTTTCTTGATCTTGCAAAATAGCAGCAGCACCAACAGTGGAGCCCCAAGTGGAGTTTGATGAGGAGGTTCCAGCCCATAATGTGCCAGCTGGACCAACTCAGGTTCCGGAGGGGTTCATCACCACCCAGTGCTTTAGGATGCTTTGGTCCGTTTGGTGGGCTTCATGGAGAGTGTAGACAAGGCCGGTACCTTTCATATGGCACCAATCGTCTCTCAGGCTGGGGGAGGAGCACATACTCCCTCTACTCACACTTCGGAGCAGATGGCTCCCCAGTATCAGACCCTAGTAGCCCCGCCAGTTGGGATTATTCAACCAGTTGTTGCGAAAAAAATCGGTGATGGATCCACTATGTCTTCTGAGGCTTTATGGAAATTAGACCGGTTTACTAATCTCTTTCCAGTTCACTTCAGTGGTGCATCTTCGAAGGATCCCTAGGAGTATCTTGACAGTTGTCATGAGGTGCTACGGAACATGGGTACAGTGGAGACCAATAGGGTCGATTTTGCTGCATTTCAGATGTTTGGTTCTGCCAAGAAATGGTGGAGATATTATTTGTTAACCAAACCAGTTGGGTCGCATGCTCTTACTTGGGACCAGTTCTCTCAGCTCTTCCTAGAGAAGTTCCTCCATATAACTTTGAGAAAGGAGTATCATCGTCAGTTTGAGCATCTCTAGTAGGGCAATATGATTGTTACTCAGTATGAGACTCGTTTTGTGGATTTGGCCCATCATGCTCTTCTTCTACATCCTACCAAGAGAGAGAGAGGGTGAGGAGGTTTATTGAGGGACTTGCTAAGCCTATTAGATTGCAGATGGCTAAGAAGACTGGGAGTGAGATTTCTTTTCAAGCGGCTGTCAATGTCACCAAGAGAGTCGAGATGGTTCTTGCATAGGGAAGTTAGGGGTCTGACAATAGACCTCGTCATTCCGGTGGGTTCAGCAATGCCTCATCTGGAGGAAAAGGTACTTTTGGTAGAGGCCATCCTCCCAAGTCATTTCATTCAGCGCTTCAGGCATCCCACAGTGCTTCAAGGAGTCGTGGTCCTTATTTGCCTCATTCTGGACAGCCAGCTTATAGTGCACCATCAGCTCCTATCAGTGCACCTCCTACTCAGAGTTACTATCGTGGTTATCCGGACCGTTCGAGTCAGTCTCAATTTCCGCATCCACATCACAAGGATGGATGTTTCGAGTGTGGTGGTTATTGGCATATCAGGAAGACCTGTCAGAGATTATTGGGTGTCGCACCGCAACATCAGGGCTCTCATGCCATAGTCCCGCCACCAGTTGATACACCACCTGCTCAGCCAGCCAGAGGCAGGGGTCAAGCAGCCAGATGTAAGGGACAGACTGTTAGAGGTGGAGGTCAGGCCGTTAGAGGTGGAGGCCAGCCAGCTAGAGGTCATCCCAGGGACGTAGTTTAGAGTGGTGGGGCCCAACCTCGGGCTATACTTTTCCACCCAGGCCTGAGGCTGAGTCATCTGACATTGTTATCACATGTACTGTTTCAGTTTGCAGTAAAGATGCTTCAGTTCTATTTGATCTGGGTTATACTTACTCCTATGTGTCATCCTATTTTGCTTCATATTTGGTTGTGCCTTGTGATTCTTTGAGTGCTCATGTGTATGTGTCCACACATATGGGGGATACTATTGTTGTAAACTGCGTTTATCATTTGTGTGTAGTCACCATTGGGAGTCTTGAGACTAGTGTAGATCTTCTACTTCTCGATATGGTTGATTTTGATGTCATATTAGGTATGGATTGATTGTCACCATATCTATATTGGATTGTCATGCCAAGACGGTGACCTTAGCCTTGCCGGGGTTTCCTCGATTAGAGTGGAGGGGGACTCCTGGCCATTCTACCAACACAGTTATCTCTTATGTGAAGGCTCGACATATGGTCGAGTGTCTAGCTTATTTGTCTTATGTCCGCGATTCTAGTCCGGATGTTCCTTCCATGGATTCAATACCAGTTGTTTGTGAGTTTATAGAAGTGTTTCCTGCATACCTGCCGAGGATGCCACCCGATAGGGATATTGATTTCTGTATTGATTTGGCTCCGGGCACTCAGCCCATCTCGGTTCCGCTTACCGTATGGCCCCTCCACAGTTGAAAGAATTGAAAGAGTAGTTGCAGGATTTGCTTGATAAGGGCTTCATTAGACCTAGTGTCTCTCCATGGGTGCACCGGTGTTATTCGTGAAGAAGAAGGATGGATCGATGAGGATATGCATAGATTATCAGTAGTTGAACAAAGTCATCATCAAGAACAAGTATCCATTGCCAAGGATTGATGACTTATTTGATCAGCATCAGGGTGCCAAGGTGTTTTTGAAGATTGATTTGAGGTCTGGCTACCATCAATTGAGGATTAGGTCATCTGATGTCCCTAAGACAGCTTTTCGGACTCGGTACATATATTATGAGTTTCTAATGATGTCCTTTGGGTTGACAAATGCCCCAACAACATTTATGGATTTGATGAACCGAGTGTTCAAGCCTTATTTGGACTCTTTTGTGATTGTTTTTATTTATGATATCTTGATCTACTCCCGCAGTCGAGAGGATCACGAGCAGCACCTTCAGATTGTACTTCAGACCCTGAGGGACAACCAGTTATATGCTAAGTTTTCAAAGTGCGAGTTTTGATTGGACTCATTCTCTTTCTTGGGGCATATTGTACTAGTAGAGGGCATTCATGTAGATCCTAAGAAGATTGAGGCAGTTCAGAACTGGCCTAGACCCACCTCAGCCACGGAAATGAAGAGTTTCTTGGGTTTGGCGGTCTTTCATCTATAGCAGCCCCTTTGACCAGGTAGACCCAGAAGGGTGCCCCGTTCAAATGGTGAGACGAGTGTGAGGTGATCTTTTGGAAGCTCAAGGCTGCTTTGACTACAGTGTCGGTGTTGGTGTTGCCCAAAGGTTCAGGATCTTATATGGTATATTGTGATGCATCCCTTGTTGGGCTCGGTGCAGTATTGATGCAGGATGGCAGGGTGATTGCATATGTGTCGCGGCAGTTGAAGGTTCATGAGAAAAATTACCATGTCAATGACGTAGAGTTGGCAGCCATTGTGCATGCACTGAAGATTTGGAGGCATTATCTTTACGATGTGTCGTGTGAGGTTTTCACGGATCATCAGAGCCTTCAGTATTTGTTCAAGCAAAAGGATCTCAATTTGAGGCAGAGGAGGTAGTTGGAGCTATTGAAAGACTATGATATCACCATCTTGGTTCATCCTGGGAAGGCCAATATAGTGGCTTATGCCTTGAGTAAAAAGGCAGCGAGTATGGGAAGCCTTACGTTCATTCTAGTCGGTGAGAGGCCTCTTGCATCAAATGTTCAAACATTGGCCAACTAGTTTGTGAGGTTGGATATTTCGGAGCTAGTCATATTCTAACTTGTACAGTCGCTCGGTTCTTTATTTGAGCGCATCACAAATCAATAGTATGACAACCCTTATTTGTTGGTCCTTAGGGACATAGTGTGGCATGGTGGTGCCAAGCGGGTTACTGTTGGAGATGATGGAGTTTTTAGGATGTAGGGTCGCATTCGTGTGTCTAATATGGATGGACTTCGTGAGTTGATTCTTCAGGATGCCCACAGTTCCCGGTATTCTATTCATCCGAGCGCCGCCAAGATGTATCAAGACTTGCGGCAACATTATTGGCGGAGGAGGATGAAGAAGGACATATTTGGTTATGTAGCTCGGTGTCTAAATTGTCATCAAGTAAAATATGAGCATCAGAGACCTGGTGGTTTGCTTCAGAAGACAGATATTCCTGAGTGGAAATGGCTCCACTGTATCACTATGGATTTTATTGTTGGACTCTCGTGGACCCAGAGCAAGCTCGATGCAGTTTGGGTCATTGTGGAGAGGCTGACCAAGTCAGCTCATTTTATTCATGTGGCAGTTACCTATTCTTTAGAGCGGTTAGTTGAGATTTACATCTGCAAGATCGTCCGTCTTCACGGTGTGCCCGTGTCTATCATTTATGATCAAGGTATGCAGTTCACCTCGCACTTCTAGAGGGCTGTACAGCGTGAGTTAGGCACTCGAGTTGAGTTGAGCATAACGTTCATCCTCAGATGGACGGGCAGTTCGAGCGCAGTATTCAGATATTGAAGGATATGCTCCGCGCATGTGTTATAGACTTCGGAGGATCGTCGGATCAGTTCTTGCCCCTTGTAGAGTTCACCTACAACAACAACTACCAGTCGAGCATTCAGATTGCTCCTTATGAGGCGTTATACTATAAGAGGTGGTTAGAGCCTGGGGAGGCTCGATTGTTGGGTACAGATTTGGTACAAGATGCCTTGGATAAGGTTAGGATTATTCAGGATCGACTTCGCACAACTCAGTACAGGTAGAAGAGTTATGCCGACCGTAAAGTTCGTGATATTGCATTTATGATCGGGGAGAGAGTTTTGCTCCGGATATCACCCATGAAGGGTGTGATGAGGTTCGGAAAGAAGGTCAAGTTGAGCCCTAGGTACATTGGACCCTTTGAGATTCTAGAGAGAGTGGGTGAGGTGGCTTACAGGCTCGCATTGCCACCTAGTTTAGCAGTTGTTCATCAGGTATTCCATGTGTCCATGCTCCTGAAGTATCATGGCGATCCTTCCAATGTGTTAGATTTCAGCTCTGTCCAGTTTGACAAGGGTTTGACTTACGAGGAGGAGCCACTGGCTATTCTAGCCTGACAGGTTCGACAGTTGAGGTCTAAGAGTTATCCTTCAATTTGCAGTGGAGAGGTCAGCCCGTCGAGGAAGGTACTTGGGAGACCGAGTCATATATGTGGAGTATATATCCACACCTTTTCACCAGCCCAAATACTTTTCTATGTTCGTTCGAGGACGAACGGTTGTTTTATAGGTGGAGAATGTGATAATCTGATAGGTCATCTTATGTTTTAGTACCTAATTTTGTGATATGAGGACTTAAACACCTCATTGTAGCCTTCCTCAATTTGCGTACACATTCCGGGCGTCTTTCTGTAAAGCTTTTATGTTAAAAATTGAGGAAAATATGGATTTTTACCTTTAAATCCACTTGAGTTGACATCGGTCAATGTTTTGAGCAAACGTACCCAGATTCATGTTTTCACGGTCGCGGTGGGTTTGTATCATGATTTAGGACGTAGGCGTATGCCCCCAATCAAATTCGGAAGTCGCTAGCCAGAGTTATCGCATTTTGTAGAAATTTACAAGTTAAAGGCTTAATGAATTTGAAATGTTTGACCAATGTTTGACTTTTTGGATATCGGGTCCGTGTTTTGGTTCTGAAACGCGGTATAGGTACAATACTATATTTATGACTTGTCTGTCAAATTTTGTGAGAAACGGAGTTGGTTTGACGTGATTCAGACATTCGGTTGTGAAAATAGAAATTTCAAAGTTTTCTTGAAAATTTTCTGGTGTTCAATTCGTAGTTACAGGAATTATTTTAGAGATTTGATCGCGCAATCAAGTTCGTATGATATTTTTAGACTTGTGTGAATTGTTGGTTTAGAGCCCCGAGAACTCGGGTGAGTTTCGGATAGGCTACAGAGTGAGTTTAGACTTAGAACTCAGTAGGTGTCTGCAATTTCTTGTAAATGGCCTCTGATCTCGCATTTGCGAGATCAGTGTCGCATTTGCAAACATTCCCAATTCGTGACAGGCTCGCATTTGCAAGCAAACTCTTCACATTTGCGATGAGTACCTGGGTCAGCTTGAGTTTGCATTTGCGGTCAAGAGGTCGTAATTGCGGGGAGGCCAGAGTTCGCATTTGCAAACAATTCTTCGGTTTCACGAAGTGGGGCTGGGCCAGGCTTGATCGCATTTGCGATCAATATCGTCGCAATTGCGGATGGTCAATGTCCGCATTTACCAAATCATCGCAAATGGGATGATTGTAGAGGTATGAGCGACTTCGCAATTGCGATAGATTCTTCGCATTTGGGAACCCCAGGTCGCAAATGCGACATCAGCAACTGATCAAAACTTTACTTAGACGGGGTTTTTGCTCATTCTTCAAATTTTCAAATCAAGAAACCCTAGAGGCAATTTTTCAAAGAACCTTTTTTCCCCAAATCATTGGTAAGTGATTCTAAACTAGTTTCTTTAAATCTTTCACTACATTTCCTAAAATTTCAACCTAAAATCTTGTGTTTTCATGGTGGGAATTGGGGGTTTTTGGGTAGAAATTAGGGATTTTGTAAATTGGGGATTTAGAGCTCAAATTGAGGTCAGATTCCAAAACAAATTACATAATCGGGCTCGGGGGTGAATGGGTAATCGGGTTTTGGTCCGAACTTCGTGATTGGGCCAAGCAGGCTCGAGGGCTGACTTTTCCAATAATGGCCTAAATTGAATTTCTTGCAATCATGGGTAGTTCCTAAGGCTTAATTTGAATTGTTTGGTTGGTAATTTTCCAGATTCTATTGGTGTCGGAGGAGAGAGAAAGATGTGGTTGAGCATTGAGTGGTCTTTAGAGCGAGGTAAGTGTTGTGTCTAACCTTGACTTGAGGGAATTAGGAACCCTCAGACTATGTGTTATGCGAATTTCATGTGAGCGGCGTATATGCGAGGTGATGAGTGCTTATGCGCCGTCGAATTATCTGTTTACCCTATTTTTCCCGCTTTTCTTTAAATACCTCTTTCCTTGTTTAAATTGTTATATGCTCTAAATGTGTTTCTATGCCTAACGGTTACCTGTTAATCAATGTTTTCTCCTGTTTATGATATTGAATCTTCTCATAGTTTCATGATCTCCTACTACTTGCTCAAGTTAGTTTAATTTGCACCTTCTAGTTGTAAATTTCTGGATCGGTCTCGTTGTGTAGTATTACTTATATAGCTTATCATGTTGTACAAGGTTTCCTATGTGGTTCACTTTGGTATTTATGGGTTGTAAAGGCTTTCTGTGATTTAAGTTGTAAATTTTATTGTGCACGTTGAGTACTTCGTATTGATATGGTGGGACCGGATTGCATGCCGTAATAGGTGAGATAAAGGTGGAATGATGTGGTGGAATAAGGATGAATCTATATTGTACGGTGAGATCGGGTTGCACGCCGCAACAGGTGTAATAAGGGTGGATAGTATTGGTTGAATAAGGGTGAATTATGATTCTTATTATGTGATGTATGGTGGGATCGGATTGCGCGCCGCAACAACCTATGTGTTTATATTCCCCTGAGTTGTGTTAGTTTTACGGTATTTTCTTTTGCACTAAGGATTGGTAAATTTTGAATGTTACTGGCTTATTTCGTGAAGTTGTAGCTATCATATTCAATTGACTACTTTATTTAACTTTGTATTTCCTTTTTGTCTTTATTATATATATTGCGTACATGTTGTAGTGTGAGTGAAATGCCTTAGCCTCGTCATTATTTTGTGGAGGTTAGGCTCGACACTTACAGGGTATATGGGGTCGGTTGTACTCATACTGCACTCTGCACTTCTTGTGCAGATTTTGGCATTGGTCCCAGCTGATCGACAGGCATAGCAGCTCGGACTGGTTCATTGGAGACTCAAGTAGATCTATTGGCGCTCGCAGACCTTGAAGTACCCATCTATCTTTCCTTGTTTTTACTATTTCTTACGTTCAAACAGTTTTATTTCTTTCAGACTTTACTTGTAGTAAATCCTAGAAGTTCGTGAATTGTGACTCCAGATCCGGGTTGTAGTAGATATTATATCATTCTGCACTCATTTTAATTCGTTTTAGCTTATTTGATCTTCCTTACTGAATTGGATGAAAAGTTAGCTTAATGATTATCTAACGTTGGCTTGCCTAGAAAGTGAAGTACTAGGTGCATCACAATCCCGAAGGTGGGAATTCCGGGTCGTGACAAGCATCCGCCACAGCATTGGCTTTCCCCGGGTGATAAAGAATATCGATGTCATAATCCTTGAGTAACTCAAGTCATCTTCTCTGCCTCAAATTCAGCTTCTTCTATTTGAAAATATATTGAAGGCTCTTGTAGTCCGTGAATACATTCACGTGGACCCCATACAATTATGACGCCAAATCATTAATGCAAAAACCACCACTGCAAGGTCTAAGTCATGTGTTGGATAGTTCTTTTCATGATTCTTGAGTTGCCTATAAGCATAAGCTATAACCTTGGTATTTTGCATTAATACACACCCATGCCCAATCCTTGAAGCATCACAATATACCACAAACCCATATGTACCCTCTGGCGGGGTCAACACTGGCGCCATAGTCAATCTTGATTTCAACTCCTGGAAGCTACTTTTACAAGCATCGGACCATTGGAACTTAACAGATTTCTGTGTCAATTTAGTCAACAGAGACGCAAGAGTAGATAACCCCTCCACAAACTTCCTATAATACCCTGTTATGCCCAAGAAAATACGAATCTCTGTTGGCGTTGTAGGTCTAGGCCAATTCTTCACTGCTGCAATCTTTTGAGGATCAACCTTAATTCCTTCCCTGGAGACGACATGACCCAAGAATGTGACAAGTTCAAGCCAAAATTCACATTTTGAAAACTTCACGTACAATTGGTGCTGATGAAGAGTCTACAAAACTGCCCTGAGATGATCGACATGGTCCTCTCGACTTTGTGAATATACAAGGATATCGTCAACGAACACTATCACAACTGAGTCAAAGATAAGGCTTGAAACCCCGATTCATAAGATCCATGAAAGTTGTCGGGGCATTTGTTAGCCCAAAATACATTACTAGAAATTCAAAGTGCCCATACAGGGTCCTGAAAGCTGTTTTCAGCATATCCTACTCCCTGATCTTTAATTGGTGGTACCCGGACCGTAAATCAATTATGGATAAATACCTAGCACCCTGTAACATATCAAACAAATCATTTGTTCATGGTAATTGATACTTGTTTTTTATTGTGACTTTGTTGAGCTGCCAGTAGTCAATACACATCTTTAGTGATCCATCTTTCTTCCTTACAAAGAGAATCGGTGCGCCCGATGGTGACACACTCGGTCAGATGAAAACCTTCTCTAACAAATCCTTTAATCGCTCCATTAGGTCCTACAATTTTGTTGGTGCCATCATGTAGGGCGGAATAGATAAAGGCAGCGTGCCTGGCATCACATCAATCCGAAAATTAATCTCCCTGTCTGGTGGAATCCTAGGGAGCTCATCAGGAAAGACCTCCGAAAATTCATTCACAACTAGCACATACTCGAGTATAGGTGCCTCAGCACCGGTGTCCGTTACCTGGACCAAATGATAGATACGCCCCTTATTAATCATCTATGTGGCCTTAAGGTAAGTAATAAACCTACCTTTTGGTATCACATTATCCCCTTACATTCAACAATTGGCTCATTTGGAAATTCAAGCCTCACAATTCTACCTCGACAATTGAGCTTGGCAAAACATGAATAAAGCCAACCCATTTCCATTATTACATCAAAATCGACCATCCTAATCCAATGAGATCGGCCACGGTGTCCCGACCAAGTACCGTGACAACACAACCCCTATAAACCCATGCTTCCACAATAGACTTTCCAACTGGAGTAGATACAGAGAATGACTCATGAAGTTGTTCCGGTTTTATCCTAAATTCAATAGCAACATAAGGGGTAACATAGGACAAAGTAGAACCGGTATCAATAAGAGCATATACATAATGAGATTGGACTGTCAATATACATGTGGCAACATTAGGAGATGCCTCTTCACTCTGAAGAACACTCATAGCATATAAATGGTTGGGTCTTCCCGAATTCTCTACACCGCCCTTAGCTGCACCACACCCTGCGGGTGTTGGAGAACCTCGAGCAAGAGGGGGTGCTAAAGATGTAGCAGCTGCAGAACTGGATGGTTGTGTTGTGCCCCTACACGCATGCTGGTGGGATAAACGACACGCTCTCTAAATATGACCCCTGAATCCGCACACGTAATATATGGTAGGTCCACGTAGCACATCCCCAAGTGCATATTCCCACACCTGAGGCATGGGGGCCTCCGCTGCTGCAGGAATCTCCCTCCTGATCGACTCTGCTGGTGGGGTCCCCTGTTACCTTTCTTGGGTCTAAAACGACTCCCCTGCTGCTGACTTGGCCCTGATGGCGGTGCACTGGCTGAAGACTGAACAAAAGACTAGAATGGCCCTGATGAACCTCCCCTATATCTAATCTATCCCCACCAAATGAATCTCCAAGGTTACCCGCAAACCGGTCCTTGCTGCAACCCTCTCGCTACATTCGGTTCTTCAACTTACGGTTCTCTATAGCTTGAGTAAATGCCACCATCTTCCCATAGTTCATATCTAAATTCAAGGCAGTTGTAGCGGCATCATTGATAACCATGGGGCTAAGGCCCTACACAAACTGGCGCACTCTAGCCTCTATAGTAGGCAACATGAGAATAACATATTAAGACAGGCGCGCGAACTCCATGTGATACTCCCTTTCTCTCTTACTAATCGGCAGGACAGAAATGTTCCATGAAGGCATCAACAAACTCACTCCACCTCGCCGGAGGGATCCCCTTCTCCCGAGAGTCCTCCCACAGCTGAAACCAATAATAGGCCACCCCCTTCAGGCAGTAGGCGGCCAACTTCACTCCCCCCGTCTCAGTAGCGCGCATAACCCGGAGAGTCTTATGAATCTCATCATTGAAGTCCTATGGGTCCTCCTCGGGATTAGCAACCATTAACATCGGAGGATCTAACTGAAGAAACCTGTCCACCCTGGAACCAATTGAATCCCCTTGTTGGCTAGAAGAATTGGGTGCAGCTTTTGATCTCTAGGCCTAAGAAGCCACTATTTGTGTCAACAACTATATGGCTCCCCTAAGATCCCCATCAAAAATACCAGAACTGGAAGCTGGGGTTGGAGGTTGAACCGGAATATCAGTTGGAGGAATCTTTCTACCCTAAGTAGGTCCAGGAATTGTGTAGCCTGGTCAGGTGTAGTGGAATCAGGCAGTGTTGTAGTCGGGGGAATATCCTCGCCCCTCGGGTACTCACCCGCATTATCAAATAAAGAGTCAATTGCCACTCTTGGGGCTGCATTGGCTCCTTTTCCAGTTCTTGCTTTCTTCTTAGGTACCATGTACTGAAAGTTAAAGCAATGCACGAGTTAGAGGAGGAACAATTTCACAATCAGTTTTATCGCACGATCCAGAATATCAAAGAAGGGCATTCCTAAATGTGCAAGTAGCATACAACTTATATATGTGGTCGACAACACACTGAAAAGAAAGACTCTACTATACACGGCTCCGAGACATCCTAGGACACTTTAAAACCTTCCGCACTGATACCAAGTTTGTCACGCCCGAAACTTGGGGAGTGCGACCGGTGCTCAACCGAGTGAACCCGGCCGAGCAAGCCTGTTAGATACGTTCTACCCAAACTCACTCATGAACAAAGAGGAGATATAAATAGGTAGATCATGGACACAATACCAAAACCTTTCAATTAGTTTCTTAATTTGTAATGCCTCAAAATACACACCTTTTCATGGGCTAAAGTGGAAAAAGTGATTCAAGCATAACATGAATTGTTTGACTTCCCCAACACCGACATACAACCCATAATATGTCTACGGAGCCTCTAAAACATAGAAAGGAGTACAATGATAGTGTCGGCAACAAGGCTCCAGCTATACCTAAAAACATGATAACATAATGAACAAAAGATACATGACCCCGGAATGAGGTGAGGCTCACCAAGTCTGTTGGGAGAAAGGTGTACTGTTATCACTAGTCAATGATACCTGCTGTGGAACCACGTGCATCCACTAAAGGTGCACCCCCCCCCCCTTAGTAAAAGGGACGTTAATATTGTTGAATAGTACTAGTATGTATAACCAAACACTATCTCAATAGAATGAATAAAAATACAAGGGGGGTGAACCATCATGAATTCAATAAAATCGTCAAACAATACCAAAACATCAAGTTAAGAACCACACAAGTTTTCAAGTAAATTTCCATGTTATTAGGTGGGGAGCTCTTTAATTCCGGTATGCCATTATTCACAGTACCACCGTACGTTTACACGGAGTCTGATCACGGCCCGATCGACTTGGCCGCCTTATTTGAGACATTAACCACAATAATAATTTCCAGCACAATCACCACCATGTGTGCGGCATGGCTTCCGATCATGGCCCGACCAGCTAGGCCGTCTCACCCGGGACATTACCTTTTCTATCAGTCATCTCACGTCATACTTTCTTCACATCTATTCAATTCATCAGCACTTATGGCCACAATTAAAATGTCATTATTGGAACTTGACCGAATTTCATATTTCATGCTCCCCTTTTAATTTTCACACACCATCATCATTATCGACTACAAGACTTTTTCAATTCAAGGCTTTAAGGTACACATGAGAGCAATTAAGAGTCTTAGACATATAGATATTTTTCACATAATTTGGCATGATAACCTTCACTCAAGAATGACTTAAAATCGTAACATTTATAACACACACAACCCACACACTGCGAACATATCATTAAAAGATAACATAGCATGAATAAAAGCATTTGGAACACATATTGAACATATATATTTCAACACAAGATTACTCAGGATAACAAATTTCATAATGATCAACTCGAGTCTTACATAACTTACATGAACGCCGTGGAATTCAATTCTAAGAAAGGGGTTTAGCCAACATACCTCAATTGAGCTTCCTTAAACTCTAAAATATTCTGGAATTCTTAGCAGCTTGAATCTATTTTAGAAATATAACAAATTGAATCAAAATTAGGAAGGTGATCATGATTCGAGCTCATTTGAGCATTTTATCAACCACTAGGTGTGAATTAAGGTTTTAAGGCCCTTTTATGAAAGACTTCATCATCCCACAACTCCTTCTTTACCATTTTTAGCTCACAATCTTCCTACACTCTTTGATAACACATGCTTTCAAGATAAACAACTCCCTTACCCAAGAAATTTCTAGCTAATTACTCATATTTAGTCAATTTTTGAAATTAAGGGTTAAGGTATAGATTCTTACCTCTAGGATGAAGACTTAGTGAATTTTTCCTTGTTAATCTTCAATGTTTGAGCAAGAATTGATGTATGATTGGTTGATAAGCACTCCCCCACTCTAAGCACTCTCTTTCACTCTAAAAGTATCATATTTTTGCTTTAAATGGACCATGGCATCTATTTTAACGAAGTAGGGTCAGGTTATAAAAATTCAAAAAATGAAGCCCCAGGATAGGATCTACGGTCGCATATGCGACCACAAAATGCTTCTGCGGTCTGCGAAATGGCCGCGAAAGAGAGCCTACAAAACTGGGCTGGCCTGTACTACTCTACAGTCGTTATGCGGCCCGCAGACCTGTTCTGAAGTTGCATAATGCGTCGCAGAACCTCCCTCCGCAAAAGTTCCAAGGCTCGATATGCAATCAAAGTGCGGCCCACGAAATAGTTTTGCGGTCACATAATTGGCCGCAAAAATGACATCAAAAATCGCCCAACTAACTGCCTCACTCTGCGGCCCGCAGAGTGATTATGCGGTCGTATAATGGGCCGCAGAAATTCCCACCTCTGTAAAACATTTTCCTTCAACTTTCCCGCGTACTAATCAATCCAAAAAGTTCGAACTCACCGCGAAGAATTTCTACTATCATTAACACCTACACCTACACCTAACCTGGCACCATAAAACCCCGGGCTTTAGGAAAACTTTTACGGGGCCTTACACCTGACAAGTACGAATTTACTCCCAAAGCTTGTGTTCCTAGTATACATTCTAAGACTTGTTCCTTGAGTGGAGTGGTGACTTTGGCGAGTTCAGCAATCTGAAAAGAAATTTGCATTTCCATCTTTTAATTCTCAAGAATTATCTTTCTTGTTTATATTATTTTGTTCTCTTATGGCTATGTATTGTAAGAAATATAATAATACATTTTTTCCTATCTGATAGAAGACAAAAAAGAAGATATCCGTAATTTTTCATCACTCTAAAAATGATGTATACTTATTTGATCAACCAATTGGAGTTGCAAATGCTGACAATAATGCAACACCTATTTCTCATAAATTAGAATATCCTCTTTAAACTTGAATGAAGGAAATCTAACAACTCTTTTCTTATGCGTGGTGTTTCATATTTTCCCTCTATCTTCATAAGTATATATCCTTTGGCCTTTTAAGCAAGTAAGTGGTTACTTGGATGTTGTTTTGCTTTATAATGAATTATTCGTCTTATCTGGTTTCCTAATTACCTTGTTGGTGGTGCTGGCTTGTAGAGCTTATGCAGTTAAAATATGTTAAAATGTGTCACATGGGCTAAACCTGAAGTTACTTCCTTTGTTTCTTAGGATGACCATAATTTTTAAGGGATTTTGGCATACTCTCTTGAATGGTAAGCCCCGAGTTACCGTACCAGGATTTATCGAACCAAAATTTGATTTATCGTTAGACAATTATATAAATTGTATTCTATCATTGGTATTGACAAGCTTGAGGTGTTTAAATTGAGAATATGAGTTAACGGCAAAAACTCATTTGAAAGAAGATTGAGGTTTGATTTCTGCATTTAGATAAAAAGAATGTTTCTTTTGTTGCTTTTTCCTTCTCTGTTTTCAAACTTACTGGAAGCTCTTTTCTATGAATATGGAAATGGCTACTGTGAGGAACGTAGCTATAGTGAGCTAAACTGCAAGCTTCAAACTTTCCTTGTTCTCGATTTAAAGATTCACTTTAATTTTCTGATTCTTCTTTCCCTTTTGCACATTGCTTTTTTACTGTGCAATTTGAAATCCAAGTCTCCATAACTTTTTTAATTAATTTTCTTATATTCTTGTAGCCTTGTTGATATTGCTGGATAACACTTGATGAATTTAGACTGCTTATAGGTTAAGCGGTTTAACCATTGCTAGTGTAAATTCACATATATTGTTTTACCAATAGTTATTCATCGTCTTTTGAAAATTTTGTACTTACAGGTTATGAAGATTGAAGCTATAAGTCAAGATTCAAGTTTGGAAGATACACAAGCTCATTATTATTTTGCTATGAATAGTATATAAAATTTGATATCATAGTCTAGCTCAACTTGATATTATTTAGCTAAGTTTTTTTGTTAAGGTGTTGAGCAAATATTAAAACTAACATCATGGGAGGTTAACGTTGTAATTAATAACTTTATGTATATATCATATATATTACATTTTTATATTTAGAGTTTTCAATAGCAATTTGATATTTACTGATAAAATAATTTTTTTATGACATCGATCCTTAGGGCTACCTGTGGTTAATAAGAGATCAGAAATACATGTGGTTAATAAGACGATATGTAGTCTCTAAAAGTATTTAACGACTAGATTTTTTGTCCGGCTCTAAAAATATTTAGCGATCAAGTTTGTGAACCCATCGTTGTTAACCTTTAGCGGCGGAAGCTATTACGATGGGTTGCGACCAGCTTTTTCCCGTCGCAATTGTTGTATTAGGACCAGATTTGGATCTTTAGGGACCAAATTTTCCTTACTTAAAGGTCGTTTTTCTTGTAGTGAAACAAACCCACCGGAGACCGACACCGTCTCCCATACAAAGCCTTATGCAGAGCCATCTGAATGCTTGATTGGTAGTTGTTGTTATAGGAAAACTCTGAAAGAACAGAAACTGATCCCAATAACCCCCAAAATCCATGACACAAGCGCGTAGCATATCCTCTCCAAAACTACGATGAAACTTGTTGCCCTGATCTGAAATGATGGACACCGGCACATCGTGAAGGAGAACAATATCACGGATGTAGATTTCAGCTAAACGCTCTGAAGAATAAGTAGTCCCAACAAGAATGAAATGCGCGGAGTTGGTCAATGATCCACAATCACCCGAATAGCATCAAACTTTCTAGAAGTTCGTGGGAGGCCAACTACAAAATCTATAGTGATACGCTCTCATTTTACTTCTGGAATCTCAAGCATGTGAAGCAATCTGCCCCGTTTCTGATGCTCGTACTTCACTTTCTGACAATTTAGGCACTGAGCTACAAACCCCGCTATTTCTTTCTTCATCCTCCTCCACTAATAGTGCTGCCTCAAGTCCTGATACTTTTTTGCGGACCCAGATGAATGGAATACCGCGAATTGTTGGCCTCCTCAAAATCGACCCAACATCTTCAACATCCCATCATCCCCAATAGTAACCTCCTTGGCATCACTGTGCTAAATTGTTTCCTTGAGGACAAGCAAATGGGGTCATCATATCGATGCTCTCTGATGCGATTATATAAGGAAGACGGAGAAACCACACAATCTAGAACTCGACTAGGCTCCTAAACATCTAACCTCACGGATTGATTGGTCAAGACCTGAATATCTGATGCAAGAAGTCTGCCACCAACAAGAATAAATGCAAGGCTACCCATACTCACCGCATTTCTACTCAAGACATCGGCCACCACATTGACCTTCCCGATATGATACAAAATGGTAATATCATAGTCCTTTAGTTGCTCCAACCATCTCCGCTGCCTCAAATTTAGATCCTTTGGTTTGAACAAGTTCTGGAGACTCCGATGATCCGTAAATACCTCACAAGACAAATCGTAGAGATAATGCCTCCAAATATCCAATTCATGAATAATGGAAGCCAACTCCAATTCATGAACAGGATAGTTCTTCTGATGAGGGTTCAACTAGAGAGAAGCATAGGCAATCACTCTGCCCTCTTGCATCAAGACACAGCCAATACCAATCCGAGAAGCATCACAATACATTGTATAGGAACCCGATGCTGAAGGCAAAACTAGAACTGGAGTTGCGGTCAAGGAAGATTTGAGCTTCTAAAAGCTCGCCTCACACTCATCCGACAACCTGAATGGAGAACCCATCTGGTTCAACCTGGCCAAAGGCGATGCAATGGACGAGAAACCCTCCACTAAGCGACGATGATATTCGGCCAAGCCGAGAAAACTCTGAATTTCAGTAGCTGAAGACGGTCTGGGCCAACTCTGGACTGGATCTATCTTCTTTGAACCCACCTTAATCCCCTCATTGGACACCATGTGCCCAAAGAAAGCCATCGAGCTGAGCCAAAACTCACACTTGGAGAACTTGGCATAAAGTTTCTCCTCCCTCAACATCTGTAGTACAATCCTCAAATGATATACATGTTCCTCCAATATATCATCAATAATGACTATGACAAATGAATAAGATATGGCTGGAATACACTGTTCATAATATGCATGATTGTTGTTGGGGCATTGGTCAGCTCAAAAGACAACACAAGGAACTCATAGTGACCATAGTGGGTCCTAAATGTCGTCTTTAGAATATCCGAGTCCCGAATCTTCAATTGGTGATACCCAAACCTCAAATCGCTCTTAAAGAACACCCTCTCTCTATGAAGCTAGTCAAATAAATCATCAATGCACGACAAAGGATACTTGTTCTTGATTATAACTTTGTTCAACTGCCTATAGTCGATGCACATCCGATAGTACCATCCTTCTTCTTCACGAACAGAATTGGTGCACCCTAAGGCGACACACTAGGCCTAATAAACCACTTAGCAAGAAGCTCTTGAAGATGCTCTTTCAATTCCTTCAACTCTGCTAGTGCCATATGACATGGAGGAATATAAATGGGATGAGTGCCCGACACCAAGTCAATACCAAAATCAATATCCCTATCGGGTGACATGCCTAGCAGGTCTACAGGAAACACATCCGAAAAGTCTGGCACTACCGAAACAGAATCAATAGTAGGAGTACCAGCACCAACATCCCTCATAAAATCCAAATATAACAAACACCCCTTCCCAACCATCCGTTGGGCCTTCAAATAGGAAATCACCCTGATAAAACTAAAGGCTCACGGGGCATATCCAAATAACGAGTAAAATAGGATGGTACATGGGAATAAGTAGAACCAAGGTCAAATAATGTGGATGCATCTTTGTGGCACACTTAAAAAATACTTGTGATCACTGCATCTGAAGCAACGACCTCTGGCCTGGCAGAAATAACATAGAATCGAGCCTGACCGCCACCTATTCGGCCTCTCCATCTAGGGCAACATCTAGCTACCTAAGCCCCAACCCGAGCTGGGTGAGCGGGTGGTGAAGTAACTGGTACGGAAGTCACCACCTGACCCTTATGCTGAACTGGACCTCCAAAGAGACGGGGACACTGTCTCCACACATGCCCATATTCCCCGCACTCAAAGCAACTCCCCGCTAGTGGTGAGGCCTAAATCGGGCCCCGTATACCAGAATAATTGCTAGAAGGACATAGCAAGATAAGCTTTGACCTGGGAGAGCACTGATAGATGACTGACCCGGATGCACATTGTAATAACCATGGGTAGTTGATGCGCCAGAATGAAGCGGGCAAGCCATCTAAGCAGGCTTATAAGGACGACCCCTGTTGTGGTAGGACTTCCCCTCAGAAGGAACACCACTGAAACCACCCGAACCACGAGGCCTCTTGACCTCCCTCTCTTCATGCTCCTGACTATGGAACAGCTCTAGCCGCTGAGCAATATCAACCACTTCCTCGAACCTAGCACATCATGCATTCTCCCGAGTCATAACAAAACGCAATCCATAGTTGAGGCCATCAATGAACCTCCTAATCCTCTCTCTCTCTCTCTCTCTCTCTCTCTCTCTCTCTCTCTCTCTTTATATATATATATATATATATATATATATATATATATATATCTTTGTGGGAACCAACTAGATCGCGTGACGAGCCAACTCTCAAAATCTCATCTCGTACTGGGTCACGGACATACCCTCTTGGCATAGGTTCTCAAATTGCATACGCAACTCCTCCCTACGGGTTGGTGGCACAAACTTCTCCAAAAATAGAAAGGAGAACTCGTGCCATGAAAGTGGTGCAGCATCAGCTAGCCTGCTCCACTCATAGGCCTCCCATCGTCATGTTGTCCCCGTTAGCTGAAATGTAGTAAATGAGACCCCACTAGTCTCCAGAATACCTGTCGTGCGAAAAATCCGATGGCACCTATCAAAGAAGTACTAAGCATCCTTTGGCTCACCCCTATTAAATGTTGGAGGCTTAAGAATCCCAAACCCTATTAGTCTTTTATGCTCCTCATCACTCTTAATGGGACCCACCTAGGCTTAAGAAATCGCAACTAGTTGGGCTGGTAATACCCCCTAGTGTCTGAAGTCCCTACATCACCTGTTGCGGAGTGCAGGCGACGGGAGTCTAAGCACCCCCCCCCCCCCCCCCC